>CAEFZX010029981.1:0-131062 GCA_903066825.1 Alfaro cultratus | reverse complement strand
TCTCTCTCTCTATCTCTCTATCTATCTATATATCTATATATCTCTCTATCTCTCTATCTATCTCTCTATCTATATATATATATATATATATATATATATATATATATATATATCTATAGATATATATATATACTGACATCCATTGGCATCCAACTAACAATACTGGTCAGAATCAGAGTACAATATTTTATCAGCAATATGTCACTTAATAATGAAGAATCTAAGAATATATACTAAACTTAGTGAATTTTCAAATTTCTTATGTTAGTAAGATGGTTTTTATTAGGAAGAAAATGAAAATATCTTTACCTCATATTGGTCTCCAGGACAGAGCCTAGCAAAGCCTGCCAATCCTATCAAAAAGGGAAAAAAAATGGGACATTTGGAAAATGTAACCAAAATATGCATGTAACAAAATATGAATTTGAAACTACAAGTTTCAAATACAGGACAAATTACTATACATTTTCCTAGGGTTAAGAAGAGAAGGTAAAATTATCATGGTACTTTTCCTTTGCGTGAGCTCACCTTTCATTTTGATGTGAAACTCCCCAAGCAGATTCTCCAGTTCGCTCTCAAAAGCACTCATGTTCTAGACAAAATAAAACAAAAAAAAGGTCAAACAGAAAGATTCACAGAAAGCGGAAAGAGCTATCTACTGATTCAGCATCAAAGTGCAGTGGAGCACTCCTCTGAGCATTTATGGACAGGTGAGGACGCAGGTGTGAGTGTGTGTGAGTGTTTGGGGGATTTAGAGGTAGAGGTATTTACAAATGAGGGTAAATAGTAGTCCCTGTAATATGCTGTAGGTGTTGTCTACGTAGTGTGATGTAAACAGTAATACAGTTCTGTGTAGAGGTTCAACTACTCTTCAGTCCTTTACACTTTGCTTCAAAGAGCCCAGATAATCTCTTAGTCTTTTAAAGTGGTTTTTCTCTGTGCTTTCTGGGGGTCAGTCAAAGATTTCAGTGGCTGTTTTTAGACTTATTTTGTTCCACTCACTTTCCAAATCACTTGGACAGTTCTGCCTGAAATGTTCAGAGCTTGAGCTGTTGCTTTATAAGCCAATTCTACTTTAAACATCTGAACAACTTTCTCCTTGTCCCCTCTCCTGGTTCCTACAGTCTTCATGATTATGTCGATCACTAAAGTTCTCTAACAAGCTTTACCAAACAGCCGGAGTTCATCCTCAAGTATTTTCTACTTAAAGCTTTGGTCCATCCCATTAAAATACATTAATATTTGTTGTTGTAATGTAATAAAAATCTGGCAAAAACATGGATGCTTTAAGGTAATGTAACTAAAACCATCATATTTATCTACAAGCATAATTTTGCAGTTTTCCTGCAGTACCTCGGTGTACTCCTTGTACCGGCGATTGACCTCTGCAATGCTCTCTTTTGTGCCTTTGGTGGAAGGAGAGGAGGAGAAGGCCTGCTTCATCCTGATGGCACCGTCCCTCAGGCGGCTCTGGATACAGAAAACTTCGTACAGCTCATCCACCTGAGGACAAACATTTAGGAGAAAGCAGACAGTCATATATGATTTTTATTTTAAACAGTTTATATGAGAAAAGGAGAAAAATATATAAAGAAAAGGATGGAAAACATATGCAAAACCCATAAAAGACAAGACACACAAACCAGAAGAGTCTTAAGGTAAACTGTCTACAGCTGGTATGAATATGTGTAGCTGCAGGCTTTAAGGACCCCAGTCTGTGACACAGTGGGATGCTTCCCTTCTGAAGTACCATTAGACTGGGCTCAGAGCTCAGCTGGAGAGGATTTCAGGTTTCAGCAGCAGCCTGAGTTTGTGAACAGCACAGAAACAAGGAACATCTCTATCAACGTCTAGATAATTTACTGGAAGGTAAAACGACGAGGTTTCAGAAGAGATGCAGATCAGAAACTGAAGCATCTTCTGTCATCTCAACATCAATTTTTTCCCCTTACTTCACTTTCTTTAAATCTGCTGATTCTATCCACATTTTCTAAAAATTAACAATTAATTCCGCATATGAAATCTAAATCTCACATTATTTTCCCAAAACATTAAATGTAATTTATATGCAAAGTTGAAACATGAAATTGAGCTAAGTACATAAAGAAGTAAGTTTAACTGATTATCTCAAGCCAACTAACCTAGAAATATTAAAACAAAGCAGATACTCAAAGGTTGAAGTAGTGCTGAGTAACAAACTCTGAAAGTATAATTCACCTGGACTTGTAATTTCTGGTTTATTGACCTTCCTTAAGTCCTATATGATCAAAGTGACAGCCCGGCAAAACAAAACACCTCTGGTGAACCTCATCAAAGGGAGATATAGCTGCCTGACTGGTGCCAGTGCTGAAATATTGATGCTGAGTGCTTTTTATGGCACTCATTAGGGAGACGCTGGAGCGAACGGGTCAGTCTGGCTCCTGTTGTCCTAATAGCTGCCATTTATTTGTGACTCTTTACGAAACACCGTGTGGAGAGACTTTTAAGATGGAGACGTGATTGGAGCGCATGCTGGAAAGTTTCTGTTCGATGGGGTTTGAAGGTCAAGACAGATGTTAGATTTAAATCTCACACCCACGGCAATCCCAGCAGCTCCACCTCAAACCGAGCAGCCCACCAGCCTACCCCGGAGTAGGGCCCAGCCCGTCTGCCTGTCTGTCTGTGGTATGTGGTGTGTGTGGCGAAGCGGCAGCAGCTGGAATCAGCCTCAGAACAACATCTAACCTTACAAGCTGGGTTTACTCATCGTAAAGGAGATCCAGAGGCTGGAATTGATCTAAAATGTTTCAGCATAACATGCAGCGCCTCATGGGTGGGAGAAACGATATGGAATTAAGTTTTTCACAATATTTTGTGGCGCTAATAGGATAATTATAAAAGTGACGACAAGAACTATTTATTACTTCTGTGGCTGCATTGTACCACACACAAATATCGCTCTTGAGAAACATTCTGTGTTTTTGGGTAGACACTTCACACAGTACCTGCACATTTAATCGCATTTTAAATTTTACTGATAGTAAAAAATAAAATAATTTCTACAGAGTTTTTTTTTTTTAAAAAAAACACCATTAATTGGAATTTGTCTTGAAAAAGATGAATCAAAATTCTCATCCTGATTAGAAATTAGAAAACACAATAAATGCCCAATTACACAGGGATCTGACATATAGGTAGAATTTGCAAACCACAAATGATTTTAATCCTTTTTAAAGTCCTTAATGCAGTGTAAATACAAAGTTTTCCAATGAATTTAAGGTGGATATTTGAGTTGCAAGCATGATTAAAATATGGATGGATGGAGGGATGAAGTGGCAGGTGGACAGACAAACTGACAGCCAAATTGGCAGATGGAAGGGAAATATTTTCATACACTTATATTCTTTTTCCACTTTTGTAAAAATGAATCCCGGAACTTGAAAATGCTTAAATAAAATTAAAAACTTTTCCAGCCTCTGTAGGAACCACAAGGTAATGGGCTAATCATTGAGAGAAAGTGATGCTTCTTTGCGGGAAAACTGGGCTCCATCAAGCCAGAGCTGATGAATAGTCATTATTCTATCATTGTTGGATAATGAAGCTAATTTTTGTCCCCAATTACAGAGGCCGCTTGCTGCCTTCGAGGACATGCGCTTGTGAAGGTCAGCCAAGCCTTCCTCCAGAGGCTGTCCATCAGCATATTGCTCCGCCTTGGGCACACTACACCCCAGAGAAAGAAGAAACATGAAAGGCAAAACACAAACAGAGAGAGAACCGCCGACACAGACAGATGGCTAAAAATCTAACATGTCTCGTTTCTAACCCATTCTGACAGACAGCAGTACAGATTCTCCCCTCCATCAAGACAAACACAGACACACAGGATCAGACACACTTTGCGCCCTTATAAGGAACGTCCTGAAAAGGCATTAAATATTTGGTCTCATTAGTTGTGCAGGGCTTTGCACTAACAGAAAACATTAGGATTCATTAAATTTACCCAGAATCATTAAAGTGAAGCAATAAGAAAAAAAAAAAAAACTGAAACAGTTAAAGGTAACTCCTTTAATACAGTGCTTTGGATAGATATTCATTTATACTGAACTTTTTCATATTTTGCAACAAACCATAATACATTTTATTGGGATCTTATGTGGTAGACCAACAAAAAGTAGTAAATAGTAGTGAAGTGAGAGGAACGAGTGAAAAATGAAATATGGTTCTTTAAAATCTAAGAATCCTTGAATCGGAAAAGTGTGTCATGCATTCGTTTTACTATGTGCTACTTTGTGTTGGTCTATCAAATAAAATCTCGTTGAAGTTTTCAATTATAACATGCCAAAATGTAGAAAAAGTTTATGTAATACAAATACATCTGCAAGGCTCTGTAGTTGTATAACCTTAAAGGGTCATTCAATGAAAAAAAAAAATCCCTCCTGTTTTGGCTCTTGGCCAGCACATCTGGTAAGTGGGTATTATAGATTAAATCTAAATATATGCTAAAATCAGTTCTCTTTTGAAGTGTTTTAATTACAGCTCAGAGTGCTGGAGGGGAAAAAAACCCAAACAGCTTTGAGAACCAGCTGAGAGTTTTGGGAACATCTTTACTAGGGAATCAGTTTTGGTCCTTGTGAGAAGCAGACTAAATATTTGTTAAGTAGTGTTCTTATGCTGTCGACCAATTAAGTTTAACTGGGAATTCTACAGGACTGTATTTGAGCCTAATAATATCCAAATAGACTGTGTAATTTTAACAGAATCTTTGGGATTTGGCTGAAAATCCTCTTAAGACGTGGACATTATCGAGAATTGTTGGATAATGGAGCACACCCACCTACATTTCATGCCCAGGAGCAAGTGATTATAAGCAGATTAGAAAGCTGCAGGCCCCACCAAACAGCATCAAACACCCGGACCCTCTCTGGGGAGCTGTGTGCATGTGTGTGTGTGTTTACAGACTAGCAATCAAGAGTGGGGGAGGAGGGGAAGCAGAAAATGCCCTTTATTAAAAATAATCACATGCAAAATATTCTCACTCATCCTGGGTTGAATCTGGCATGTGGTTAGCACCGAAACACACCCGACCTCGGAAAAGGAGAGGATGCCTGGCAGCTGCTCTGCTCACCTTCAGTCTGTGTCACTCATCTTTTTAATGATGCCCTGCTGATACCGGTCCCCACACACGCAAACATAAGCAGTGGCTACAGACTTCGTCCCATGCAGGACATCATAGAGGTTGTGTTGTGCCACCTGCCTCCTCCATGCATGCCAATTACAGCGCAGACATCTGCAGGCAGCGCGGGAACAAAAGCGCGGGCTGATGTGACTCGCAAACTAACAACCCCGCTGATCGACGATTGTTAAGTTGTCCCTCGTGGCAGCTGTTCGGCACAGAGAGACACGGCTGAGTCTGGGCTTAAACACGTTCACACCTGAGCTCACAGCTGCCGCAACGATGAACAGATACGTTTTTCTGAGGCAAGAGAAAATGGCACATGCTGGTGCTCCAGAACTCAAGTCTCATTTTGAATTGTAAATCCAGTGATTATCCAAAAGCAACATAAATCTAATGGCATCTCTGAATGTTGTGGCATTGATGCTGCTATTGTTATCTCTGCAGTACACATCACCCTGTGCAAGTACAAAATGGAAGAAAAAATTTAATGTGTGCTAAAAAAAACAAACAAACAAAAAAAACATATGCCCCTTATTTTTCTGTCTTTCATCTTAAAAATGTGTCACAAATCTTCCATTCATGACAAGCTGGAGGACTTTCTTTCAGATAGTCAACTAAGCAGATCTATGCAACTTTGTATAGCTCTGCTTTACATATCTTGGCCAAAACTGTATTTTGTATACACTTTCTTGACAGAATATAAACTGTGTATTTTATTTTTATTTTAATAGTGATTTCTGTTCCAGAAAATAGGAAGCATGGGAAAGTAATTTCAAAGAAAGGAAGAAGAGTTTGTGAATTTAGCTTCTACAAACAATCCAGAGTCAGTAATGAGACTGCAGAAAACATCGGTGAACATGATGCTAATATTATGCCTGCGAGCAAAACAGAAAAACAGTCAGAGCTAAATTTAACCTGACAGAGAGAGACTGAAGCTTCAAACCTGCATGACAAGGTAAATCAGACAATCCTTTGCTTCTCCAAATATTTGCAGCTACATTTAAATCTATTTCTGTTCTGAGTCAGCAAGAACAGAGAGGGTGTCAAAATAAAGCTGGATTTCAAGGTGAAAGTCTGAGTCTTTGGTTCCTCAACACCATCCTGTGACATCTTCATAACACAGAGGAAACTTTGCTATGTTTTGTTTGTCACCAGTGTCAAAGAAAAGCTCAGTGCAGAAATACTTTATGACTTTAGAGACGTCGCCTAGTACAACTTGACTGACATATTTTTTTCATGGTCCTTTTCCCGTATTTAAAATCCTTCTCAGTCACACCTAATCCAAACTCATTACTCCTTCCCGTCCTCGGGGGGAAAAAAAAGAAAAGCTTTGCATTACAAATCAGTTCAAAATACAATCTCTTTCATTGCTTTAGTCCTGTTCCACATGCTTGATTATGGACAAAGCTGAAGTTTTCATTATCCTAAATCTTACGTACGGCTACGGAGGGTTAACATTCCAGGTAGATGGCTTCCTTGAATTCCCAATTTGACTTCAAAGGCCGTCCTGAAGGTAACCATAGTTACCGTTGGATCTGTGCAGTTGTTTTGACGTGTGTGCTCTGATAACCTGCTGTCAGGTCTGATTTGATGCCCAGCAAGCTATATTGGACTACAACAGAGGATGTGGAAGAACAGTCAAAGAGCCTTGCAAGCTTGTAGGATCTACAAAAAAAATGTTGGAGATTACGGACCCCAGCTGGGAGCCTGTGAGGAGACTACAACAAAAGGTATAAAAGGGGAAAAACGTTTTCGTTTTTTGTCACAAGCATTAAAACAGCAGGAAACCTAAACTTATTATCCAAACAGGAACAAAATAAATAAATAATATAAAAAGAGAGTTCTCAAGGCTTTTGGTCTAATAAAAAAAAAAAAGAATACATTTAAGCTATTAAAGGGCAGACATATCACAATACCTAATAAACACTTTCACATTTTAGAAAATATGGAAAGTAGAGTTGGTTTTTTTCTTTTTTCATTGGAGGCTGCTCTTTTAAGAACAGAGAAATGAGACAGGTGGCAAAAACAAGAATAAATTTCTACACAGGCCGAACGGCTCACACTTCACAAGAACTCAAGAGCAGAACCCATCGGAGGTTCACTTTGGTCAGTAAGGTGCACTGATCGCAGTTTTCTGGCCCATCACCAATCTTTAAAAAGTGTCGGAAATAACAGGAGCTTCTTAATAGCTTAAAATGTACATACCAAACATTTTAAGCTTTATATGTAGGGCATTTTTATAACTGCTGAATGTAATGTAGTTGCTTGACTATGCTATAAAATGGCATTATGTGAGATGTAACGCACAGAAAGTCGATTTTACATAATAAAAACTGATTTTAGCCAAAGTTCTTTGTGGCTAACATCCAAAAATAGCTGCACTTAAATAAAATATATCCTTTACATAAATAAGAAGTACACAGGATGTTAGCTACATTATTTGGAGAGACTGTAAAAGGTATGAAATATCTACTCCTTTTACATTTTTTGTTTTTATGAATATACAAGGGGGAAAAACCAAGAAGGAAAAAAAAGGGTGTATGAAAGATTCAGGTCAGAACTGTTAAAACATTTTTTTATGGTACAAAGAGCCCTAAAATGATAAGAACCCACTGGGACCTCAGCAATCCTTACCTTGCTGATGTGAAACTCAAGGCGCCTCATGTACCTCTCAATGCTTTTGATTTGCTGCAGGAAGACACAGACAGCCAGCTTCACTACAACAATGTGGCAACACATGGCGTTTTGATGCAAAAACCTCTTGCTACTTTTCAACGTAACCCCCATTGGCTTACCTTGTCGAGATCATACAGCACTCCCTGGAGAATAACAACAAAAAAGTTAGGAAAAGGCGTGCATCGAACAATGACTATAAAGAGAAAAGTCATAAAATATTCATTTTTATGTTGCTTAAACCTAATATTTGTATGCACAATGTTAATCAATATCAACATTTTTTGATGCATCTCACCAGGCGCGAGTTCCTCTTCATGTCTTTCATTAGAGATGTGAGTTTATCCAGCTCCGTCTGATGAACTTCAAGATATTCACTAAGCAGCAGGTAAAGAAACGTTTGATAAAAATCTTCACAGATCACTCAAAGGAAATGGCAAAGATTACTGTTAGCAATACAATCTCTTAAGCATAAACATTTATGAGATTAGTCTAAACATTCCCAGGTGGGAATGTTAACTACGATGACTGGATGAACATGAGAGTGTGAGTTACTCACTCCAAGCCTTGCTTGAGAGCTGTGTAAACCTCCTCCAGTCGTTTGGGCTGCGGCTCCCTGGAGCTGCTGCCGCCTTTATGGCCGGATAGGTGGGGCTTCTTGGGCTTGGACTGAGGCTTCTTCGGCACCACGGAGTTCCCAATGAACGAGTTACAGCTGCAGACCCAGAAAGATGGATGAAGATTTTATATTCCACTGGGTCAATGACTTTGACGAACTCCAAACCAAAGCTGGTGTGAATAGTGTCATGAAAAAGCATTCGCATTAGTCTGCTCTCGCTTTTTCCGGACACTTACATATTTCTTACCATTTACTGAGGATAACCTGAGTAAATACAAAAAGCAGTTTACAAATAATTGTTTAACTTATTTAGAGAAACTATCCAAAACTATCCAAACAGGGCTTTATTTATGTGAAAAAAACAACAGCAGCCCATTATACTTTAATACTGGTTGTGCCACCCTTGGCGTCAACAATTGTCATCTACTGTTTGTTGTGACTGGCAGTGAGTCTTTTACATCTTTATAAAAGGTAATTGGTCCACTTTTCTTGGAAGAATTGTTTTAATCCAGCCACATTGGAGGGTTTAAAGCATGAACAGTCTGTTTATAGTCGTGCCACAGCGTCTCAATCAGTTCAAACTATGCAGGGCCCCTTTTTGTGCACTTCAGAGAAAGACATGCAGGTATGCCTCAGATCATGGCCGCCACAAGCCGATGTCCGGACAGTCTTCACTGTAGAGGTGTCAGAGTTCAAAACGTTTCGCTTCTGTCTCATCAGTCCAGTCATCATTCAGATGTTCTTTTGGCCAATGTTAATTGGGTCTTGATGCTCTTTTATTGGTCAGAACTGGTTTTCACCTTGAAACTCTCCCAACAAGCATTTTTTGCTGAATCTCTTTCCTTATTTTTGAATTTGAACTCTGACCTTAACCTTTAGAGATGCCTGTCTTGCTTTAGATATTGTTCTCGGTTCCTTTTGACCTCCTTTGACTTAAAATAATAAACAATAATAATAATAATAATAATAATAATGATAATAAAAAAAACAGTAAAGCAATTCTGTTATTTAATAAAGTGGAAACATCATTCCACAGTTTTGTTTTATGTTTTTTGTTAGTTAGTTCTAAAAGTTCCTATAAAAAATACTGCAGACTGAACTCAATCTTCTTTTACCCCACATTGTTTTTGCGGAGCACATCTTTAGAGACCAAAGAGCTGCCACAAATTTTTTTTCTGTTCTCCCATTAATTCATTTTACGTCACACTCATTTTGCCCCATTCGTGGTTTTTAAAAGTATCTCAGATTTCACAAACTCAATTCTTTCCTTTGACCGAACGATCGTCTTAGGGACACGAAAGCAACCAACTCTAAAGCTGGACTAGTTGAAACGTGCGAGTGGAAGTTCATGTGGAGCTGTCACAAATGTAGGGCAACACTGAATCAAACTGCTGTTTAGCCTTGGGGTCAGATGAGCTGCAGTGCAAAATGTTTCTTGACGGAGACACGCTTAGGAGCATGCATATGCACACATGCCACAATTTCTATGCCAACTAATACATTTGATTTTGCACCCTTGCGCAAAAAGTGCAGCGTCTGTAAGATGCAAGCATGCATGAATGCCTGTAATGCATGATCACATATCACGCATGAGAAGTCCGTTAGCAGCAACAGAGCCACTCGTTCAGACTGTGACAAGCTGCAGCGGCATCAGAGGCCGTATCTCTGCAGCCTTCCACTTCCCTCATTATCAGAGTGTAACTCGTCTGTCGCTGCAAGTCGCCCACACACTTGAGTCATTCCAACAAATACTAGACCATTCACTGTCTGAGCAGAGAGAAAAGAGAGCAGGGGCATTTTTAAATGGGTTCTCTCAGCAGGACCAGGACAGCTGAAGACAAGTAAGCACCGAAAAAGAAGATTGTAAAAGAGCAATCCGGGATGGAAGTGTGAATGTGCTTTATCTCTAGAAGATTGATTCAAAAATATCATCCTTAAAGACTATTGATATGAAATCTATAGAAACCCTGTGGGTTGCTTGAATGTTTTGCAGAGATGTCAGGAATGAATAAAAATGAGACTTTTCCAGTCTCATATTTGGAAGGAAGGATGGACAAATATAACTTTAATACAACTGGATAGGGGACATAATATTTTTTCAGATACCACTTTTTTTAAAAGTCCTTCACTCTAATTATACGACCTTTTAAACTTTTTCAAAATAAAAAGCATCTGCACATTTTGAGCCTGTTTCTGAGAAAACTTAGCGTTTCCTGTAAAACTGTCTAGTTAATATATCTTCACCTTCCTAAAATAATGGCATATGTCATTTTTTCCAAAAGTCAATTTTGCAAAAAAATAAGTTTGAGAGACGTATTCTGAAATAAGCATACATTTTAGAGAAGAATCTTACTGTGGTCTGGATTTTTTTTTTTATGATCTCATCTCGTTAGCTAGGTTAACAGGAAATATTTTAGGATGGACATGTGACCATTGATTAAACTTCAATACTTCAGGCTGACGAGGAGCATCAGTGAAAGTCTGTCATTTTGTTTTTCCACCATGTTCCATGCTGTCCAGACAGTTGGTGATCTGTCAGGAATCTGATTGGTCAGCTTCAAAACTCTAAAAGCCTTTAACACCCAAAACTGACTGCAGAAAAAGCCCCTTTTAACGTCTCTGAACATCTGTTTCCAAGCCAAAAAAAAAAAAAGGCAGCATATTAACTTGACCTTAATATCCACTTCTGTGAAGTAGCAGCTTGTCTTTGCATTTACAGTAAATCAGGATCACAAATCCAAAGTAATAATATTTCCCCATTAGAAAAGCATTAATGGCAGAAGCAGCTCTGCTACTTCTCAACGCAGCGATCATTCAGAAGTGATGTCAGCGCCGCAACATGACTGTTTATACAGGTTACTGACACTTCTCATCTTCTCCCACTGTTGCAGCCATCTCCCTTGGCAGGTTTGGTGCTATTCTTGAGAGCTATTCTTCTCCTCTAATGAGCCGTGGTGATGCACGTAGACACAGAATTGCAAACAGACTTGTGCCCTTAGATTTACCCCCTTTTTGCTTCTCCACATGTTACAAGACTTAAAAAACATGCAGCAAGCTGAGAATACCATGAGTGGGAGCAGTATGTCAGGTTTGGCTGCGATAAACCAGTAATTAGTAGTCCAGGAAGTACATTCTTGAAAAACAGCCCTTTAAATTGTTTGTAAGACAATTATTGATATTAGGAGAAAGCCAGAAGGAGTTTTCTTCATAATAAGCACAATATTTAAAAAATGCAGAATGCAGGAAAAGCTTGTGACTCCAAAACTCATTTTAAACGATCACTTATAGCATTTCTTGTTCTAATCTTTTAATTACTAATTAATAAAATCTTACACTTTGGTAAAGTAGCAATAATCAACATCATTCATGCTAAAAAATAAGGTTTTCTCTACTGTCCATGATTATCTTGGCTATATTTATGTTTGTATGCATATTTAAAACAGCTAAAGTTGAACAAACACGTAATTACCTTTTAAATATAATGGGTAAAAACAACATCAACAACATTTTAGATAGCAACCTTTAGTGTAATGTAGAACTACACAGAATATTTATTTCCTATTAGTTTTATCGGGTTCAAAACTGTATTCAGAAATGACTTGGTGACAATATTTCTATTTTAAGGTTAAAATTCTTTAATTGCCATGTATTTAAAGTCTGAATGCATCATCATTCCCTGTTCTATCTAATACAGAGCTTAGTGAAGAAGAGGCTAATGCTCAAAGACAGATTTAAATAATAAGAGCCTATTTAAATTGGGTTTGTGGCCAAAAAGAAACATTTTCTATGAGCAAAAAAAAGAAATACAATTAAATGGATGTAAATCTAGCACTGCAAATGTATCTAACCTAGCTTACCCCTGACTTGCATATTAATTTATTTCAAATATATGTATATTTTTAAATGCTCATATGGTGGGTTTTTGTGTGTGCTTACTTACCGAGAGCGCCGCTCCTGCAACGTGCTGAATCCAGCGAACGACTGACTCCGTATGATCCCGTTGGGCCCTCCTGGGGAGTGGGTGCCGGCCGCCATGATCTCCGGGACGCGGGAAGACACTCCTGCAGCAGACAAAGACACAGAGTTTAAAAAAAAATTAATAAAAAATCAAGATCCAGACTTTTCCAGAATCAACTTTACTGTAAAATATGAAATACCAACTATGAATTTTATGGCAATATTTGTAGGATGACAGGCTTCAAAAACCTGTATATTAAGGAAGGATACAAGGGATGGAGAGAGGAAAGGAAGGACAGAGGTTAGGAAGCAGGATGCAAAGAAGGAAGGACAAGTCAAGAAACGCAAACATTTCTCCTTATTATTATTTGATTCCATACTTTTCCCGACCTGGAAAATAGTAAAACGGTAGTCTGTGCTTTTCCATATTTCTCCAGACTAAGCAGGAATCCTGAAGATAACCAGCGTGAAGTGAGCATTGTGCAGCGCAGCACCGGATTAGGCGATGTTAGTGATGCTCTCCATGTGGATGAGCAGCATTCAGAGCCTGTCCCAGCACGCCTCGGCCTTCTTTAGATCTCCGTCACCACGTTGATGCAAACAAACGTCAGCTGTTACTGTTACGCCTCAGGCAGGTTTCACATCCCGAGGCGTAACAGTTGCCTTTCATCAGCTGTGCAGGTAGTTTATGTCTGAGCTAAAAGACAATATGCAGCTCACCACACCGACCTTGGTTCACAAAGTATTCCTAAAGACATTTTTTCCTTTGGTTTGACAGTCCAATCATCTCTGCAAAAAGATTATCTAATCAGTCCCTTTTGGAGTTGAAGCACCTTTTATCACTGTGTCTATATTTACCAGCAGCAGATTTCAATTCTTTTCTTTTTTTTCCCTAAAGGAGAAGAAAGCAGCTTGACTGACGTGGGCACTTGGAGAGCGAGCTGAAAATAGACGGCGAAGAATCCAAATATAGCTGTCAGATAATGATGTGGCAAAGATCAGGTGCCCAAAGAGACTATGGTCTGCTGAGACAACTAAATTACAGCTTCAGCTGGAGAGAAAGGACTTTTAACATCTAAAATGTTGTGCAGGTGGCAGCAGGTGGATGTTGTAAAATCCAGATGAAGTCCAGAATGGGAGCAGGTCAACTTTTCTGGTTTGCTAGGCACAAAAACAAGTTAATCAGAAGAAATGATGATCGCAGAGCCGTTCACACCCCTTAAATATTTTTAAATTGTGTTATTTCGCATAACTATCTTGTCCTGAAACTTTTAGATGCATCTCTGCTCCAACTAGCCGAGACAAAATGCAGCTACAGAGGCTTTCATTTCATTCAAGTGTGTCGGAGAAGGGATGCGTCTAAAAGTTGCACAAGACTAGCTCTTGTGAACTTGACACGAGCACCTCTGATTTAGATTAAATCATCAGGTTGGGTTGAGAATCTGTGGCAAACCTCAAAAATCGATGTCCTTCACCCAAACTGGCTGAGCTTAAGCAATTTTGCAGAGAAAAGAATGCCAGATTCTAGCTTTACTCCATGTTTGCATCTCTAATTGCGCAACAATTTTGTTGTAACATAATGAAATCTAAACTATGCATACTTTTCCTAGATGCTGACATTTCACCGTCTTTATTTAAAACTTAAATGTCAGCAGAGGCAAAAGAACAGCTTTAGTTGGTTCTTCTGCTTCTGATAAAGTAAAGCAAGACCAAAGCTGCCACATGTTTGAAACCATGCCCTGAGATAGCCTGGTTCGATGACAGCAATATTTCAGTTCAAACTTAACGACAGGGCGCTTTGCTTTGGAAAGAGGAAACACATGACTACCAGACTGTGGCGAGATAATCTGCAAAATGATCATTATAATTGTGCTATAGGGGGTTTGTTTAAGTTCATGAGGTAAATTAGAGCAGTTCAAATGTTTAGATTTTTTGAGACTGAAAAAAACAGGCAGAATAACACTTAAATCTCCAGAAAGAAAATTCAGCAAGTCACAAAGTGAGAGTAAATCTAACCATCAAATAATACGTAATGATTCAAGTGCTGATGGCACCGATAGGGTGAGAGCTGCAAACGATTTTCGTGAGTCATTTCAGTTCAGAGCTGAGAGATAAGAGTCGCAGAGAGAGAGAGCAAGAGAAACAGAGAAATTCATCAAATCTGATTAAACCGTACCAACATACCAAAGAATCAGCTCTCCTGAGTCAGCTCTTTGTCCTGACACAAACTACATAAATCATCCCATAGAGTTTCCAGTTAAACAACTTTGCAAACATGAAGGCAGCAGGAAAAACACTGGATTTTTTTCAGGCTGGTTGCATCACCCCTGAGTTTCAACAGACCCTGCTTTCTCCTGCTTCTCTTTATGTCCCCAGACAAGACAGACAAGAGCCCTATGGGGGGCAGGGTGAGACCTGCGTTATCATGCAAATACAAGCAAACACACACACACCATCCAAGGCACTATAACTGATTGAGCCGTCCACCTGATAGTCGCATTCAGTTTGAGCGCCAGACAGAAAGACTCGACACCGAAGAAACACGAGCCGATTTGAAGTTGTAGGACAAAAAGCTAACAATGGCTAATAATAGCAGCAAGATCTGCTGAAACACAGAGGACCTCAGCGGATGTGAGTCTTCAATTCAACCGTCGTGACCAATGCCTGTAGAAAGAGTTTTGCCTACTATAATAGTGGATTTTATTCAGTTTGGCAGACAAATAATTTGATAATTTTATCACAAGGATTGAGATAAACCATTATCACAGTGCCATTGTGCAAAATTTAATATCAATCACATCCGGTTTTGAAGGATATAATGTTAGTGATTAATCAAAAACTACACTGTGCGCATCAATATCATATTCAAAGGACTTTTACGTAGTGCAGTAAAGTATTTCCCCCCTCTCAGATTTTCTGCTTCTTACAATTACATTCAAATGATTTCAATTAATAAGGAAACCAATGACAAAAAGTAACATCTCTTATGTAGGAATTTTGACCTCTTCTGTGTAGAAATTCATTCTCAGTGGAAGGTGTTTGAAAATGAGGTGGCTATTTAAGACGTGGTAGATTTAAGACCAGATCACTCCAAAACCTCTATTCTTTTGTCTTTTTAAGGCATTAAAATCTGGACTTGCTGTTGTGATTTGGACCATTGTCCTGCAGTAAACCCAAGTTTTCTTGAGCTTAACGGTCACAAACATTCTTCAGGATTTTTTGTTTGATTGTATAATTCAAGGTTCCATCAATTACAAGACGTCATCCAGCATCTTAAACTCATGTTTAAGAAGACTCATGTCACTTAACACTACCACAATGTTTGTATGTCAGTGTGATGTTCTTTTTTTTTTAAACAGATAATACTTGTCAAAAAGTTCCACTTTAGCGTCAGCAGTCCACAAAATATTCTACCAAATGTCTTGGTGATTATCGTGGTTTATTTACAAATGTTTCTTCAACTTTGATCTCTCTAATGGACGCCATTTTTGATTCTTGTTGAATCATGAACGCCGACCTCAACTCAAGTCAATAGTGCTTTAGATGTTGTGCTGCGAGCTCCTGAAAGAGTCGTCAACGAGCTCTAGGTAATTTGGTAGGCTGGTCACTCCTGGGAAGATTTACTCCTGTTCCAGGTTTTTAAGCTGAACCCAAAGCTGACTTACCAAAAGTTGGTCGTTAATTTTTTCACATAACGCCAGGTTAGCTTGGATGGCTTTTTATCTTAACTTTTGTTTGATGAACTGAGACATTCAAGTGTGGTGAAAAAGCAAAAAACGCAGAAATCTGTAAGGGAGCAAATAATTTCCCACAACCTGTTCAACCACTAATATTGCAATAACACCCAGCCCAAACCAACATTTGGGCCCATTTCAGTGTTTTTCTGCGCTCTATGTTTATTTCTCTGACTTTCTGACTCAGTACAGTCTAAAATAAGAGCAGCGAGTGGGAAATGATAGCTCATCTTGTTACCTAATGCTCTCCGGCTAACAGCAGAACATGATGGACACTCTTCAGAGCACTCTCCTTGTTTCCTTTCCATTTCCTGTGTTTATAGGAAGCAAAAGAAGCAAAGGTGGTATTTTATAAATACTGATGTTCCCAAATGGTACACATGATGTGTTTGAGTTTCTTACTTTTTTGGGGGGCAGGGGATATGTATAAAAAAAGCAATGCTTCCTCACACACCTTACACTTGAGGAAGATTTTTTGTTTCCACAGGAAGAACCTGCCTTTAACTGTAAGGTGGAGGCTTTGTTTGGCCAACATGCATTTCCAGGAACTCGCCCACTTTATAAAAAGATAATCATCTTTCCCCTCAGAAGCAGGGATAACATCTGTTCTTTAAATATGCTCACCATGTCTGCGGTTTAAGCACATTTCCCACATCTATAAAAGCAAAGGAAGTTTATACAAGCGGCACAGTAAGCAGACAAAACAAATGTTTGTATCTCAGGACCAGGGAGAAATGTTTGGTATCAAGAAACTGCAAATAAGAAACTGGTGGATTCAATTTGTGACTAATGATACACTTTTGATCTTTTAATACTCATAATTTCCTTGTTATTATCAGTTTATTAGTAGAATATATAAAAATCTGAGTCAGAAAACGTTTATTCAGCTCTTTATACCAAATGTTCCCAGTCACCCACAAGCGTCTAGATTTTCACTTTCAAACTGTGACCAAAGGAAACGCCACATTTCTAATCAATGTTTCAGGATAAATAAAGATTTTTTTAACTCATTACATCATTTTGAGTTAATAAAAACCCTTACACTTTGTTTTCATCTTTAAAAGCCAGATGAACCGTATTGGGGTTTATTAACAATGGTAAATGCAGCTGTCTTTCAGCCCATTTATTTTTATCTGAGCCTGAAATATACATTTGCTTTTCAGGCTTTTCAAGGCTTTTTTTTATATATCTAAGCATTAAACCGATCATGCTGAGCTCCACTTGGCAGGGGTCACCATATGACAAATACGTAATTAGTAAATGGGAGGAGGCGGCGCAGAGCAGGGAATCTGTTGCAAGACCAATTTGCTCTAAAGTCCAATAAGTAGTAATGCATTAGTCTTACCCTTGACTGTTACTTAGCTGTGTCAGTACTTGCGGACGCTGAGTTCAGAGGGTGACGAACATGCAGGATAAGTATATTATAGTCAATAAAGTGCCTGCGGGTAGGAGGAGATGAATGAGAAGCCACTGATCTTTTATAGAAAGCGATCAAAAAGACACTCAAATATAAAAGGAGAGCTCAGAATCAATTTGCCTCTTTGTCAGTGTCGAATCCTTAAAAAATACTTTCATACCTGTGTTCTTAACAAATCTGCTTTATAATTGTTGAGCATTTAGTATATATTTGGTCTGCATGCATATTACATCTGGATCTGTTTTTCTTGTAAAGTGCCTTCGAATAACACCTATTATTAAGTTTTGCCACATAAATAAATGTAATTTATTTGAAGTGTTTCGATTAATTACAGAGTAGCCAGGATTGTCTTCAATCAACAAAGTCCTGGATTCAAATTCTGTAGACGGCTTTAAAAATAACACTCCATTCATGATTTTTAAGAAGCATTGAGGCGACTCAGATATTAATCCTAAATTCTCTAACAGAGACCCTTTTCCAAGAGACAGTGTGACTCACTTCTTCCTCTTTGACTTTATTAAATTATTCTTCATCTCCTTATTTCCCTCATCACCCAGCTCAGCATCACATTGTGTCATTTCCTGTGAGAGCAATGCAGACTTTCTGCTATTACGCATCACCACAAAAACAACCGCAGACTTCAGGCTCTTCAAATAATTAGATTATTTGCTCCCTGGCATGAACAATTGCAAATGCTTTCAGTTTTATGCACTATTTCTGGCTTAGTTAAATTCAAGCTCAGAACTTTTTACTCAAGTCACGTGCGGCTTGTTCAATTCTGTCACTAAAGAGTTGATGCATGTAGGCAGCACTCCGAAAAGATGTTGAACCACAGAGCAAAAGTTGTTTTTGTTTTCCAACCTGTTGGAGCGTTCGATATTAAAATCAACCACAAGTTTCATTGTTAGGATTTTAGTAGAGCAACACAAAGTGGTAGACGATTGTGAAAAGTTACAAAAATTGCACCATATTTATATCCGCCCCCTTATTTTGATGGCCCAAAATAAAATCCAGTCATCTAATCAGTAAATGGGAAACATCTGTTTATAATTTAATCTCTGTATAAATCCAGCTGTTCTATGAAGACCATAGAGATTTGTTAGAGAACATTATTAACAAAAACCAAATATCACAGCAGGAAGGTCGGGGAGGAAGTTGTGGAGAAGCTCAAAGAAAGGTTAGGTTACAAAACAACATCTCAAACTTTGACCATCAGAGGGTCAATCCATCATTGGAAAATAGGAGGAAAAGCTGCAAACTGACCGGGACATGGCCATTCACCTAAACCGATAAGGTGGGAAAGAAAAACATTGATCAGAGGAGCAACCAAGATCCCTCCAGTAACTCCGGCAGAGCTGCAGAGATGCACAGCTCGGATGGGAGAGTTTGCAGATAAAACATTAGACCGTACTTCCTGATTCTGGGCTTTGTGAACGAACAACAAAAATAAATTGTTGAATGAAAGCCACAAGAGATTAATTTAGCTTCAGTTTGCCACAAACGCTGCAGGGCAGACAGTAAAGATGTGGAAGAAAGTCAGAGGAGACCAAAATTCAAGCGACACTACATCCCCACTGCGAAGGATGGTTGTGGCAGCATCATGTCATGGGGTTGCTTTTCGTCAGCTGCATCATGGAAGCTGGTCAGAGTTGATGGGATGATAAATACAGAGCAATCCTGGAAGAAAATCTGCAATAGACCTGAGACTGGGGTGAAAGTTTCCTTCAGAGGGAAACTCTGGCATGAAACAAGCTTCCAGTCTTCAGCTTTTAGAGAGATATGAATCTCATGAGTTATAGAAGAAGTTCTGCAAATTTGCAAAACAGACGGCAGCTCGATTTCGGTATCATTGTGTTTAATCCCTGCATGTAAATGAACCCTGCTGCTCTCCTAAATGATTCCCTCTAATGATCCCATTAATCATCGCAAGTTTTCGTCTGCCGCTGAACGTTAGCGCACTAAACACAGCCTTACATTTGGCTGACAGCCCCCTGTTCACCCTCCTCATTCAAACTCAAAACAACTGCGCGCAGCTCAACTCACAATTATAACTCCTGTAAAAATTCCCACAGTGTGTGTTTCAAAGTGAGAGCTGTTCCAAAACAAAACAAAAACAGCGTCAGCCCACAGCTCATGTTAACAAGAGAAGGCTAATTCTTAACGTCTGTATAAATTAAACTCACCATGGCAACAGCAGACAAAATGGGATAAAGTGAGTTACGTAAGGCATCGCTTATGAGCCAACTCCAGAGAAGTAGGACACACACACACTCATGTTACAGGGCTGGGGTGTTTTAAGTGCCAAATATTGACTTGTGCAAAAAAATGTTTTTCAATATTCTAAAGTTTATAGATGCTCTGCAAAATCTCTACGAAGTCACAACAAGGTTATGGTAAATGATTTTCTTTTTCTTTTTTTTCAATATTAAAGATTAAAGCAGGGAGGAGATAATTAAAGGTCTTATGCAAAAGACAAGAGGATGAGTATGAATATGCAGCAGCAGCACTGAGGGAGATAATCAAGCAGTTTGCAACCGAACAAATCCGAGTGATTGAGGCGATGATATGTATCCAGGTACCACTCAAAATGAGATAATGCATTCCAGCGAAGACGGAAAAGCCGCCAGGGTACGCGTACAAGTGAAGCTATAACTAATTACATGTTTATGTGAAGTGGATCTGAATAGAAGCTAAAACTATCTACCAGCCCAGAGCCAAAACGTGCAAAGATGCTTCTTTCTGATTTTCATTTCCTCTAATCGTCTTCACAAAATGAAAGGTCTGCGATGCCTGAGAGAGCGCCTTTAGGTTGCTCCCAAAATACCTGCATGCACTTTGAAAAAGTATTTCCAACCTTACGAGTTTTGTTTTTTTTTTTGTTTTTTTTGTCACACATAAAAGTTTCAAATCAAAGCAATTTTGATATCAGGAAAATAGAACCAACTAAATACAAAAGTAGTTTTTAAATTATGATTTCCTTTACTGAGGGAAAAAAACTATCCAAAACAACCACCTCAAAAGTGACAGAGTTATTACTGCCAAGGCTAACAGGTTTTGCCATTCTATCAGCTGCCATCCAGGTGATAACAGGAAATGATAATCTTTTAGAATCACAATTGAAGGAGCTTTATCCCACACTTCTTTGCAGACGAAGTTATTTAACTCCAGATTTTGACTAGGCTACTCCAAAAGTTCAAATTCTGTTGATCCTGTTGCTCTTTGGATCATTGTCCTGCTGCATAACTTAAATGAAATTTAGCTGAAGGTCACGAGCCGATAAGTGAACAGTTTGAGATTTTTTAGCCCATTTCCTGTTGTCAAAGTGATTTATTGATCCTACACATCAGGCAATAATCAAAACGTTGGGTGGCTATTGAAACTGAATGAAAGCTTTATGGTTAATTCATGATTTAATAAGGAGGGCAGGCATATTTTCACGTACGCCAAAGTTGATAAGAATAGTTTTCCTCCCTTTATAAGCAAAATCATCATTTGGACACATTTAAATTCTCTGCATTGCCAAGATGCAGACTCAAACTCATACAGCCACAACAGTCACTAAGCTTTAATCCTCCTTTCATCACATTAACCTTCATACAGTCTTGGAGAGAACATATTTTGAATTCAAATCGCCTGCAGGTAAAACACATGATAGTGATAAACCTGCAGAGCACCCAGAAACACAAGCACATTTCTGTTTATGGGGAACCACCAGAGCAAAGAGATGAGAGGAGCGTAATGCAAATGGGAATTGACTATCCTACAGGGCAGAAAGCTCATGATATTGCTTCTTAATCAAATTCGAGATTTGCTCATTTACAGCTACTTTTGCAGAGCAAATGACTTTGAGAACAGAGAGCCTCGTTATGTTTTAGTGCCAAGGTGAAAGCATGCATCCCTCCTGTGGACAGCGCTTTTACTCATCTTTAGTTGAAAGGTTTCTCATAAATGGCAAAAAGACAGGAAGGAAAATGCTTTAAGATGAGTGTGGAGGGAAAAATGTGTGAGGCGAAGATGAAACACCTTTAATAATAGAGTTCAGCTGTCACAGCGAGCAAACACCGAACATGCACCCAACTGAGAGGAAGTCAGACATGTCTTATTCCAGTTTCTGCAACAAGCCAATGACATAACAAAGGTATAGGAAGCACTATTCTATTGCTGTGGGACAACTATCAACATATTTCTTTAGCAAGGATCTTTTTGCCAGCAGGTCAAAAAACAAAAGAGTAAAAAATACAAAAGTTATAATAACAAGGTTTATAATCTTGGCCACTAAAAGCTTTAACTTATTGTTTTTCACTCGTTTGATTTTGCAAAAGAAAAATTTCAAAAAGCCAATAAAATTTCTCATTTTATGGTTCTAAAGATGTGATTAGCGAATTTTATATTTGCTTAATCCATCAAAATTAAGTTTTTTCCCCCTGCTTTCAAGGAAGTAATATGACTATATTTAGGTAAATTTATAAGTAATAAGACTTATGCTCCAATGCCTCAGCTTGGTGCAGCTGTGAGGAAAGCAGAATTGAGAAGTTATTTTAGTTCCATTAGTTAATGGTAAATTTAATTACAGCAAGAATGTTTTATTTCAGATGACTGAAAAAAGAAGCTAAGATAGTAAGTCTTTGGTTTTCACAATTGCTGAATAGTTTATTTCATATTTTATGAAAATCACCCGATTTTGAGAATAGACTTAAATTAATCATTCGTAATGCGTTACATTTGTTAAAAGAAAGAAAAACTCAGCCTACTGGACGAATAGAAATTGTTCAAATCATATTTTTAGATGAGAAATGCAAAAATGGCTGAACCTCAAATCCACTTCACCACTGGTCAGACTGACTGCATCTCCATCTCAGATGACCCTAAACTTTCCTCTTACCAAATGTGTCAGTCTTTCTATCTCAAATCTTCTAGTTTTTTTCTTGCCAATTTTCTTATGAGACTTATGAGACTTCATCAAAATATCACACCGTTTTGAAATGTATTCCAGCAGCACTTCAGACCGGTTGTAGATGACAACCCCCAACTTACAATCAATGATTGATTGATTGCTCAGATTGATAAGCTACATGGCTCCTATTTACCTGAAGTCAAACAATACAAAAAGGTTTAGTAGTGACCACTGGTACGTATTCCTACTCTCCATCTGAGTCTTTGCTAACGTTTTTTTGCTAACTGAGTTCTTCCAACGTCAACCATCTTGACTGGGCTACTAGAAAATCTGTTTGTATTGAGAAAAGACCAAGTAGAAGACAAATTTGATATTTTGTGTCATCATGTAATACCCAACCACTGCCATCAAATCACTTTCTGCCGTCATTGTAAACTGTAAACACATCAGTTCACATGTGTGCACTTTATCTAGTGTGTAGTATGTTTTTCTTTCTAGCAAGAACTGTTATTAATGACGGAAATGCAAAGCTCATAAAACACAGTTTCTAAGCGGACGACAAGACAAAGCTTGGCAGATTTTATAATGAAGGACTGATTGATGAATTTGCTTCAAGTAGTCAAGTTAATAATAAAACACAAACCTGTCTATACAGGATCTTAAAGTTTTAATAATCCTAACAGTAACCTGTCAAAAAGCAGGTTCCTAAACTGGGGTTGCACAATATTAACGACACATAACTGCCATTCTGCTGCTGGAAACTGTGACGATAAAGACAAGCAACTCACCTTTTCCAGCATCTTTTCTTTGATAAACATTATGTAGTGTTTGTCAAAGACATCATTTACTTTGGTAAACTAAATATCAGCAGTGGGAATTAAAGGCACGTCACAGTCCCTCCAACTGGTCAAATATATAATCAATATGCAAAACATAAATGCATTGATATACATTAACCAAACAAATATTCACATTCTAGACAATTATGATTTGATGCATTATACAGCTTAAATATATGTCACACCTTTTAAATACTGAGTCAAAACAAGCATCTGTCTGTCATGTAAAAGTGACAACATGGCAGATTATGAGTCTATGAACTCCAGCCACTGTAATCTGATCATCCTCTAGCTATCGGTGTGTAAAATGCATCGCCTTGGTTAAAGAGGTGTTGTAAACCCAACCCAGTGACAGTAACGAGTTCCCACAAAGCTCTGAACGTTGATTTAAATGGCATTTACATCCTTCCTACAGTAAACATGTTTTACACTGAGAATTTATTTTGTTCAATAATTCAATTAGGAAGGAAATTAAAAGAGGAGTGTGTTGTTTTAAAAGTGCAGTTACAGATTCCCTCTGAATGACAGGAGTGATGAGATGCAAACACGTCTGTTTGTATCTGATTTTAGAGCTCGACACCCATGACAGAACCATCTAAAACATGTATTTATCGTGTATAAAGTTTCTATAACAAACTAAAAATCAGGCGCTTGCTTTGGCTGACTCTTAAACAAAGTGTTGTGATATGAATAAAAAGTGATTTTAATGACTCCTGCTCACTTTTTTTTGCAGTGAGAATCTTCTTGGACCAAAAATAATCCTAGAATCCTGACCCGGATAGACCGCTCTGAACTCTGTGTCCTCCCTGGTGATCCTAAACAAGCGAAGCTTTATCACGTCAACACTGAAGACAGGCCGGACCGCATAAATAATAAGAGGAATCATCTGACTGTCGCTTCACTTAAACACAACCTGGGGAGCTGAATGTGCTGCAGTGGGAATGTTGTAAAAACAATCTTCCTTCTGTGAGTGTCTGCACGTATGAGGAGAAATCAGCTCCATCACGTGAAGTCTGAGATCAAATCAAATTTTCTAAAAATGGGGGGAAAAGAGCAAGCTGGCAGTGTCCTGATTTAACCCCGCTCCATCTCCTCATCACCTCTGTCACCGCAGGGGACATATTCTCATATTCTCCTTTGCAGTCATCGCCTAACAAAAGCTAAATCTTATTCCTCGCCACTCCAGAGACTTTTCCAGCAGTTCAAAGGCCTCTGAAGCTCCTCCTGACCCCGTTGGGAGCGTAAGAGTGGTCTGACTTCCTCTCTTGTCATTGAGATGTGATTATAGTCACTCTATTCTAATTATAGGTCATCTGGATCCTCGAGGGGCAGAGAGAAAAAATTAGGGTCGGGATACAGAGTGGCATTTAAATGGACAGATGACCGGATTAAGTCAGGCGTGTCTGGACTGAAGTTACATTCAGGCAGCTGTCGTTGACATTTCAGCAGCGGAGAGCAGCGCGTAATGCCTTTTGAGAACTGTAACCCATACCATCATCAAGGCTATCTACCATATAAGAGGTTTCTTTCCAAATCACATTTATGCTTTAGCAGCAACAGAGGAAGGTTTAGATTACATGGATACGACAAGTTTCCAGAATATAATTTTTTTCTCTAATACGAATTAAAAGCTGAAATAAATGATGCAAAGTCCGGCTATCATTACAAACAAAAAACAAACTAAGAGGGAAGTAGTTACTTTTGCATTTTTTCCAAGCCTGCAAAGTATTCACAGATTACAAAAAATAAATTGTGTATGAAGATGACATTTCAGGCACTTTGTGGTTTTTATCGTTTGCAATATTTTAGAAGTCAGCTTATAGTTTGGTCAAGATTCATAAGCAAATGTTGCTGCTGTTTCTTTAAATGACATATAAAAAAACAAAACTTATCTTTACTTAATATCTAAACAACATATGATGCTACAATAACTTTGTTTCATTGTATCTGGACATGAATTTTTCAAATTCCTCCAAATTTTCCCTTACCTAAAGTAATTCCATTATTGATTTAATAAATTCATCACACATCCGGTAAGCATGAGAACCTGCTTGCTGAGCTGTTTTGCTCGATTCATTTTATGTGACTGATAGAAAAACAGCCACCTATCCTGCAGAGCCGGAATGCAGGCGCCACATAAACAGGCCTGCGCCGCTTGTTTCAGCTTCATTTGTTATTTTTAGAGGTAAAAGATAACATTCTCTTCGCTGATAGCAGCTACTGTGATAGCGATGGCTTTTACAGCAAACTCAGCATGAAATAAAAGCCAAAAATCCATAAATGGATGGTTTGAAAATCATGTCATGCTTCTGATTTTACATTTTTGTAAACTCCACAAATCACCGGACTTTTAAACAACAAAACGAGGCACGTCTATGTAAACCCTACTGATTAATTTGAGCATTTCTGATGTTTCTCTGCTCAAGAAGTCAGTTAAACGCTCTCCAGTTATATTTATTTCATAGGAGTGCAACACATCTCAGCAGCAACATCACTCTGGGTGTAATTTCCAAACTGGTCATGGTGGATTAATGTTCAACTCATTCCTCCTGTAGCCTTGACGAAGCCATTAACCATAATCCTAACTGCAGAACAACAATTTACAAAGCTGCTGAGTCCCGAAAAGAAAAAAATAAAATCCCGATAAAACTAAAAATCATCTATCCCTGGCAGAGAAATCCACTGGAGGATACAGCTGCGCCCGTCTGCATCAACTCTAGTTTCACTGTTACATGTTTCAGCTGGAGACCATTAGGCGGCTCGGAGCAAAGACTCAGCAGGGAGAAGGGCCATGAAATATGTCTTGAAGCTCTTCTAATACAGCCACTTATGAAGCACTAGAAATTAAACATTCAATAACTAAAGTACACTCGAGATTGAGAGGCCTTAGAAGTGTGGCCAGCAGAGGAAGCATTTTCAGATTTTTTTATGTAAAACTAAATATTAAAAAAGTTAAAAAAAAGAGAAAGGAACTTACACTTAGGGGGGAAACCGAGTCAGTGAATAATGATAAAGATAAAAAATGTAAAAGGTTTTACATGCTATATCATTACCATCTGTTTCTCCACACATCTGCTCACCCTGATCAGTTTATTAGAGAACAGAAACATTGTGGAGACATTATTACAGAAATGGATTAGGGAGGAACTTAAAGTGGATCATACCGAGCTGTTAACATCTCAGAGCTGTGAAATCCATAATCTGAACATGGAAAGAGTTTCACACAACTGGACACCGATCAACATGCCCAAACTGACAGGTTAGACAAGGAAGCAGCCAAGAGGCCTATAATAACAGAGGAGCTGCAGAGAGCGACAGCTCAGGTGGGAAAATCTGTTAAGAAGGCATTATGACATACTCCATGAAAAAAAAAACATTTCTGAAAGAGATACGCTTTACAATATATAGTTTGAGTAAAAATTAAAAATTCACATCACTGCAAATATATTATTCACATGAAAAAACGTAGGAGCAGCATCATGCTGGGGGACCATTTTTTTTCAGCACAAGAAGAAAATATGGACAAATTTAATGAAAAGGTGCATTAAGTAAAATACAGAGGCAACAAAAGCCTTTGAAACTGAGGTTCACCTTCCAGCAGGACGGACGGAAATACAACATTTTTATGCAACATTTCAAGTGTGCAGAAATAAAGACAAATTTATTTCCAATATCTGAAGAAATATAGTTTATATATTTCAAAGCTTGTTTAGTAGTGGTTTAAGTGGCGCTCTTATCTGCATCTTTAGATAATGACGATTTTGTTGAGAAACCAAACTTTAAAGCTACTAAGAGCAGGAACGGCCGTTCAAACCCCACCCTACTATTGAAAAACACCATAAAAAACACATTCGTCACCCAGGATGCTCGTGCCCTTTATTTTACACGAGCATCAGGATGGCAGGAGGCTGGAGCTGAGAGAGCCGTCATAGCCCAGAAACGTTGACAGCTCATGTCCGACTTATTGCCAGCAACCACGGGAAAACCATCCAGTCGGCTGCAGCTGGATGTGTCACCAATCTGTTATCTGTGTGCTGCCGCCCTGCCACCAAAAACAAAGCAGCAGACATAAAGGGATCATGACACACAGATGGGGCCAACAGTGAATCCTCTATCTGCTGGACTCTGCAGAGACAGAGCACCACATACCAAAACAGATTATGAGCTTATGACCCTAAAATGCTTATGGCAGCCATAATGCAGCCACAACTCCCTGGCAGCACGTCAAATATCACAGCTCACTCATGATATCAAGTTCATCTGTGGCACAGTTGGAGCTGATGATTAAGGGGAAAGCATTTTCACATTTATGCGCAAACAAGGAATGTCGTGCTGATCTGCTCGGAGACAGCGAGAAGCAGGGTGAGGATAGGTTCAAACTCCCTTCCATAAATTCTTCGCCTGTATCTATGGAGGAGTTTGGAGGCAGGACGGGGAGGGGAAGGCAGGGAGGAAAACAGATGGGAAGGGAATAGAGAAAGATCCAGGGAGGGATGGAGAGTGAGAAATGCGGAGTGGGACAGAAAAGTAAAGTGAGAAAGATGGAAAACTCATGAGAGAAATGAGCAAGTGCTCATAGCAGTAGATGTCCCTCAGAAACTCACATTCACCCTCTAGCAGGACGTAACTGTACTGTTCATCATTCCTCATAAAGTACTGCTTCTTACTTATTCAATCAGAGGAGAAAACACCCACAAATCCAAGAAAACAGATGGTTTCTGTGTTTATAATGTATAAGTGCAATGACTTGGATGTGATGTCATTGGAAGCAGTGCACAAAATGCATACTTTCTTTTTTTCTTATTTGCAGCTTGGAGAACAGGCTCTGCTTAATCAGCACCAGTCCAAAAGGCTGCAGTGCCTCCAAGAAAGTCTCCTTTATCTGCAGCTTTTCTATACGTCTTTTCTACTAAACTCAGCTCAGCTCAAAGCCTTACCACTGAGGAGATTCAGAAAATACTAGATATGTATAAACAATTTATTCATTTTGACACATTTTAACAGAGTAAGGACGGTAATTAAAATTAAGTAAAGTGTAGGTCTAGCCACCTGAATGAGCAATTACAGTAAGGCAAAGGTAAGGAAAGTCCATCCATGTTGCAACATTTATAAAACAGGAAAAAAAAAATGCTACAAAACAAAACATTACATAACAGCATAAAAACACAAGACATAATCACATAAAGAGGAAGAAATGTAAATTTTTATGCTTTAATAAACAGTGATGTTTTCAGTCATTTAGAGAAGCAAACATGGAGTGAACTACATTTTCTATCAATCATATGAATAATATTGACTAGTTCATTGTAGGTGGATAAAAAAGCTAACTAAGGATAATGACTGCACAATTTTGTCAACTGGTTTCAGTAAAATTACCATTTAGGTTTCCATTCCCAGACACAACAACCTGTGTGGCCACAATCACCGTTCTCCTTTCCCGTCCTGCCGACCAGCCCCAGAGAACACCATCGCCCACATCCATAAATCATTCCTTCCAGTTTCCTCAGTCCCAATCGCCGTCCACTCCCAAACTCTACCCTTCCCTCCACATACCGACAACAGTAACTCAACAGCCTTCTTGACACTAGAAATTCCCAAACCGAGGAAGAATCATCTCCCACACCCTGTGAGGATGCAGTGATTGCAGGATTGGACCTGTCAGGTCAGGCTGATAAGGCCCTGCAGTCACCCAGAGGCCAGATAACCTCTGACTTAAAGCAGAAACTCATGTTATCCTGATGGGACGTTTGTCTCCGTCTGTTCTGCATATGATCAACAAGCACAGGAAGGTTTTTTATGAAAACTTCGTGCAACAATTTGAAAGACTGTTGCTAAAAATAAGTTTGAAAGCACCTTGACAGACATTAAAAATAGCTTTATTCTATGTTTTTAAATAGACTGTCCCAATTTCCTGTTTATCTTTAGAGTTGTCAGATTCTGAAACGCAAAATGAGTATTCAGTCTAGTGGCCGTCTATTCAGAGCTTTTGCATCCTTGTTGATTTTGCATTGCAGGGAGTTTCTTCACACTCGCTCACACTTCTACTGCCCAAGAAAAGACAGAAATCCTCCAGATAACACGGAGACTCCATGTCTTATGTGTAAAGCTCATAGATACTCCTTGATATAAGTGTCCCGCTGTTCTAAAATTTAATTAAAAGAAAAGAACGATCTAAATTCCTAATGGGACAAAACCAGCAATTAACGTAATGAGTAATTAAGACTTCCAAAATAAGGTTTGCAGATAGAACAAAGCCAGTGATGGTAAAAGACATTATGCTGGAAGTTTAACACAAATTTTACAGATGATCTTCAAAATAAAAGACTCCATATTTGACAGGTTAGATCATTGCAAATTTAGGTTCCACATTATAAAGAGAAATGCCAACATTTCACAATAAAAACCTTACTTTTTACTTTTTAACTAAGTCAGTGAAATGGAAATATGAGTTAGTTTGGCATTTCAAAATAAAATCTTATGTCTTATGTGGAGTTTCCAGAGTACTATCAAAGTAAAGTTCATTGCTGCTTTCCAAATTAAGAGTCATGCTTTTTCATGGTTTAGTTGTTACAAAAGGTGAATTTGACATTCTCACACACCAAGTGGCACCATCAAAATGTTTGTAGTTTAAATCATTTAAGGCATCCCGAAACCTAATCTCAGTGCAATATTAACAGTAAAAGCCTCCTGTGTAAATTGCATCCTCAAGGACAGTTCATTTTTCAACAATTCACACCATCAATAAAGTGAGGAAACAAAGCAGACTCTCCTTCTGTAAGAAAGTTTCCCTTCCCTTACAGGCATGACTCATAGATAGAGAAAGATATGGACAGAAAAGCAACATCAAGAGGACGAACAAGTGTCTGTTCTAGGAAGAGAGAAGGTCAAGAGCTTCATATCTGAGAACTGGACCAAAAATTAACTCTTCTTTTTGTCACCAATATTATAATCAAGCTCTAAAGTAGATAGTAATTTATGTCACATGGGGTTGAACGATGAGTCTACCGAAATGGTTTGATTTGGATAAGACCAAAGAAAAGTTGCAAAGCGTCCTCTAAAATGTGTTTGTCTTCCAAATCGCTGACAAAACATAGACAAAAGTAATGTTTCATCACCCAGCGGCTGCTGGCCTGTAATTTTAAAGCCACCTTGTTTTCTTTATAGCCATCTTACAGACTGGCGACTTGTCAGTATTATTGCCTATGATATATAGTTTCACAGTAACACCAACTAACTGGATAGAGACTCTGGGTACAAACATGCCACTAGCACATATTTTACATACCACTGTTTCAAATCCAAACCTGCCACTTCCTGTGCGTTAAAGTCCCCCTTTCTACAGAAAATACCAACCAAGCAAGCATGATGAAGACGGAAATCCAGCAAGACTCTGTCAAATGTTTGGACAAATCACAAAGCAAGACTTGCCTGTTACTTATGAATGCTGGATTTCATCTACAGCACTGAGAGTTACACAGCCCTTGATTTGTATGTAGTCTCTTCCCAAGAAAGAGCAAGAGTTGCTTTAAGATTGAAGAGAATGGCATGATAATTAGAGAGGATAGAGTGACAGTGCTGCTGCACACTGCTGACCAGCTGCCAGGAAGCTTTTCTTATCCTAAAAAAGATGGAAGAAGTTCGGAAATACACCGTATTGCCAAGAGTATTCTTAATCATTCTTAGTTCTTAGGGTTAAAACGTTTGTCAGCCCAAACTATCCTGCTTTAACAGAGTCAAATCTTTTGGGAGGTCAATGTCTGACCTCATCTTTGTGGATGAGACTTACAGATTGAGGACACCAAACTTTCCCATCCATGTCTTTATGGACTTTTCCTTGTGCATTGGTGAACAGTCATGTTGGATTAGGAAGGAACTATCCTAAACTGTCCCCACTGGAACTAAGGGCTCGAGTTCAACCCCTGAACGTCAGACTGACACTACAATCCACCAAACTTTACACTTGACAAGGTTCAATTATTCTAGCAACTACCGAACAGAGACCCATCTACTGGACTGGCATAGGTTTTCACTTCAAGAGACATATATCTTCAGCCCAGTGGTGACATACACCACTGCATCAACACTTTGCATTGCTCTTGTTGATATAAGCATGAATGAGGCTATTCAGCCAAGGGCCCAGTGCCTCTAAGCTTTCTGTACACTGATCTTAAGCTAATCTGTGGCCCATATAAAGATCATAGATCTATAGCTACAGAGTCTGGATAAAGTTTTCAGTTATGCACCTCAGCATCCATTGACCTCGCTCTCATAAATGCTTGAAGAAGCAGGCTGCAAGCCTAGGGTCTGCAGCCATGGCAGTGGGTGGAACATATGAATTCAACAATTTTGTGGTTTACCAAAGACCTTTGGCAATATTGTAGATTTACAGTAAAAACAAAAACAATGCTTAGGGTGATTTAAAACTAAAGTTAGCAAGCTATCAGTGGCATGCCTGTTAAACATCTGACAGCATAAGATTCATCAGCTTAAAGAAAGGATTCACCAATCCGCTATTGTCTTAATATCAAACCTCAAATTAACTTAGATTGAAAAAACAGTAAAAACATGTTATTGCTTTGTTTTAAATTAGACTGAGCATGCAAGGTATGTAAAACCAGTGAGCAGATTGAATGTAATATCACCCTGAGCTTTAAGAAGCTGTCAGTCATAAATAAAGAGAAAAAAAAAAGTTAGCTTTCAGGTGTTGTTGGTTTTCTCTGCTCACATCAACACGACTGTTTTGTTTTTAAAGGCAAGGGGAAAACCCAACAAAAATGACAGAGCGTCTGATTTTCCTCCAAACCACACAGTCATAATTTCTTTAATGAGGCTTCGGGGGGAAACAAAAAGGAAATGAGTGCATGTGTGTGTGCATGCGTGAGTCAGTGTGCTCTTGTCTTTGCATGTGTGTGGCAGAGAAAGTGAGAGACGGGGAGAAAAAGAAAAGGAGGAGAAAGAGAGTGGGCTGAAACCGAGGGCAGCAGATGCAGGGAATGAAAAGCCGGCTGTGGTAAAGTGGAGAGAAGGTGATGGGAAAGCTTGTGGGAACAGACGCCGGTCTTGCATCCCTGCAGCCTCTCTAAGCTTGGCACAAAAAAGGCACACACACCAACCCCCTTTTCAGCTTAGGCATGGCCCAAACAGCCTGGCAGCGAAGCAAAGCGCTTTCACTTAACCATATCAAAGTAAGACTGGCGCTGCACTTAAAGGAACTAAAGAAAAACTTTTACCCCAGAAGCTACACAGGAAGCCTGAGAGGAAAAAAGCAAAATGCACAGCATGCTGATCTGTTATCTGGATAAAACTGCAAATATGTTAAGAGCATTGTGAATGCAGGACAAGCCTTTGATCAGAGTGAAGGAGATGCAGCTGGAAATGCAATGCCAGCTGACAGCTAAAAGGCGTCCTAGCAGGTAGAAAACTGGTGGGACACTTTAAAGACAATGGACCTGATTCTTTGTTTGTTTGTTTACTCTGATTTAACTGACAGGTCTGTGGGTGGCAATGATAACCTTTGACCTTCATGATCAGCAAAAAATCTGCATAGGAATTTCCTAAAACCATCAGGCTGGACCTCATGTTTCAGCTGCAGAGTGAAGGAGAAACGATGGGCACACCAGTCAGCGAATGCACCATTTCTGAAAGCTAGCGTGTTGAAAGCAACACTCTTTTGGTTGGAAGTTTCTACTAAGGAGAGCTGAATACGCTTCTCTTAGATTAAGCCAAGTGTTGGGCGCTTGAAGAATGGAAGCAAATGGCATGCTCGCTTTTCCTTCAGGCTGCTGCATAACAGGAAGCTGAACATAATACCAAAATGGCTCTCCTTTACACCTCCGCAGAGTCTGCATCAAAAATCATGTTAGATTAGGAAATGTAGGCATTGTTCTGGAAATCTGACAGAATAAATCTGGAGGGGATCCTCACAGACTGATGTTTACATTCTGCAAAGCTACCTGGGCTAATTGTGCTAACTAGACTAATCACTACCATAAAATGTTGAAGATAATTTATAACAAACTCTGATCATGATTTGAAATTAGAATGAATTAGAATGAAATGCTGCTGAGGTGAAGTGTAACACCAATTGCCCTCCCTCTCACACAGTGTGACATCTCCTCTGGTCCCAATATAAATATCTGATGTTTGCTTATGACAGAATAGTGTGGTATACTATAGATATGTATTATAATATTTACATCCAGTACTAAAAATGTTTGTTTTTTGTTTTTTTTAAGTATATATATATGTATATATATATATATATATATATAGAATTGAATTAACTAAAATCTGTATTGCTTTACATAATTGTTTGGAAATTGGTCACAAAAATGATCAGTGAATCTCTGGATCAAAGCATCCAATTTAAATAATTTTGTTTAGCTTATTTTGTTGTAATGGTTCATAGATGGAACAGGGGAGAAAACCAAACAAAACATTGATTTAGAAAGCTGGTCAAGTACTAAATATTTACCATCTGCAAAACCAGAATTATGAATTAAATTACTGCCGGCTGTTGTCTGTTTGCATCAGTCAGTTCATGCATCGCCTTGATCTACTAACCCACTGCCCCAGAGACTGGAAGATCTTCCCCCTCCACAGCTGTGTGTGAGAGGGGGAGAAAGGAGATTTCCCTCCCTGATCCTCAGAGACGATTCCCATCCAACACGCTCTGCATGTATCTTCACTCCCGGATGCTTCAACTCACCTCTGCAAAACTTCACCAGTAACAGCGGCTGCTCAACTGCGTCTCTGCCCGTCTACCTGCGCCTGTCCATCCATCCGTTACCAAAAAAAACAAAACAAAAAATAACAAAAGAAAAAAAAATAAAATAACACAGGAGAAAGTGCGTCTTCGCTTTCAGCGCCGAGGCTTGATTTTTCTTGCAGGATTTTTTCCGGCGCAGCTTTGAAACAAATAATCAAAAGCTTCACCCCAGAAGAAGCATGCAGCGGTGAGCGGACGATCGTCGTTTCGTCCCTGATAATCAGACGTCGCAGCCAGACGTCCACACACGGCCAACACTGAGCCGACCCGCACACATTCCAGTTTGTGTTTGAGGCGCTCCTCCTCAACAACGGCGGACCAATCAGAGGCCAGAGATGGTACCGAGTGGGCGGGACCCGCCGGTTTTATAACCCAGATCTGAGACGAATAACCCCGAGACTCCATCATGTGGTGAAGGTGGTGGGGGTTGAACATCATGATATGTGTTTGTCCTTTTGTTATTTCTCATCCAATATGAATCAGGCTGAATCAGGTTTTTCTAAAGCCTAAAATTTAAATAAAAACAATACATATGGTAAAATAAGAAGGCTTCTAATTTCAGACTGATTTTATTTCAGCTAATTAATGCCGTATTTGCAATATGTCACTTTATTTTACATTTGCATGTACAAAGAAATCAGGTAGTTGTTTCTAAAATTTCATATCATTACCGTTTTAATTTTAGCGAATGGTAAAATAAGCACAAGACGAACACAGACTAAATTGTTCTGCACAATATTTCAGCAATCCGCAACATTGGCCATGTCACAGCTGGAGTATGCTATATTTATTTGACTTCATTTCTTTTTAGCGCATATTTCAATTCATCAGCTTTAACTTTGATTTAGTCAGACTTTTGGCATCTTGCAATGAGAGAAAAACCCTTCGGGACTTTAATTTGTTCACATCCAGAGAATGAAGAAGTGTTATAATATCATAGAGTCGTTAAATGCTCCACAGAGCATATTTTGTGATCCAGTCAGACTCCGGAATATTGACCATGCCTTTCTAACTTGGGTTGCTGTGATTGTTGCAAATTGGAAACCTTTATCAACGTGTTGGGGCTTTTTGAGGCTGGTAGTGTTTTGTCCTGCAGCTGCCATTTTAGGTGGTTATATTTTCAAAAGCTTTATAACCAACAGACTGACAGTTATTGTTGCTGAAAGAATTGTACTTAAACAGTTGAATTCCAGATTTACACATTTTTTAAAAATCCCCCAGCAACTGAATTCTGCAGCAGAACTGACAACTATAGTCACAACTAAATCCTGATTTGGAAAGCCAAAGGATGTACACCAACCACAACCTCAATGTCTGATGTGTCAAATCGAGTCATTTTCTTTAAACAGTTAAACACAGCTCAAATATCTGTACTTAACTGGAGCAACTAGCTAGAGAATAGAAAAGATATCTGCATGGAAGCGGCATTAATAATCAGTGTTTGCACTACGGATGTTTTATATTTGACTAATCTAGTTCCACTAACAGTTTTGTATACAACCTCCCTTTGTGAAGAAGTGTGGATGAATGAAATCCATAAAAATACACTGTTGTGGCATTGAACTGCTATAAATTGCTGGACTATTATAAAGAATCTATGCCAGACATTTCACAAACACTAGTAAACCTCAGTACTTCTATTACTTCCAAGAGGTTAGGAAAGGTGTGTCTTTAGAGGAAAATGCCATGCAGCATAGGTTCTCTTTAAACCCATGATTCCCAGTTGAATACCCAGAATCCAACATGTTTTAGATGTAAACATCAAATTTCAAAGAATGGGTCTTTATCATGTTGCTACAAAAACTGAAGAAATATTTAAGCATTTAAAGCATTCAGGTAACTGACCCTCGAGGATTTGAAAGTGGAAACCACTGCTCTACTCTCTCTTTAGCTTTTTAGGGCTAAAACTTTATTATCTTATTCGGGATAGTGCATCTTAAACAAGGTAATAGAGCTGAAATAGTACACTTTACTCCTTTTTCTACCCACTGGGTTCATTATCTGGCATTACACAGTTGAACAGTAAGGTGTTTTTTCTATTTATCTTAATCCAGCTATCTTAGGCAGAGGGATTTTCCCTGGAAAGCGAGGAGCAAACAAAGTGAATTACATGAAAGGAATCTACAGAGAAAAGACAAACATCTCCATCTTTAAAAGCGGCACAGGTACTGCTTAAGGTGGAGGGGGAAAAAAATCATTTCTGCAGCTGGATTTTGAGGAGTGACTCATCTCAGTGTGCTCCTGCCAGCATAATTGGACTCCACAAGTGGAAATGTTGTTCCGCTGAGCCCATACAAATCCGATTCACCTCACCCTTCCACAAAGCGATGGGGGCAGAAAATGACTTGTCCTTTTTAATCCATCATTGGGAGCAGACAAGACTTTGAAATAACCTTAATAGGAAGCATCAGAGGTGCTCAGGCATTCAGTTAAATTGTTTGAAAATTAACTTTACTTTGGGATCAAATTCTATTATTTGTGTTCATAAAGTGCAAAGGTGAGAAGGCATTACCTCCATAGTTGAAAATAAAAGAATAAAAGCTCCAGAAACCTGGATAGAAATTAATAAGAGGAATACAAGCTAACTGCAACAGCTCCAATGACAAGGAGGGCATGTTTGATAGATTTTATCCCATTGTTTCCCAATTTGTTCTATCCCCAGTACAAACCTCCCAGGAGCTCTGCAGGTTTTTTTTTTGTTTTTTTTGTGAGCACTTCAGTTTGAACACCAGTATCCAGACTTCCACAAACACACCCCCTCTTTCTCTCTTCTTCAGCTGTTGGACAGCTCAGCCTGTAATTATGGCTGTCATCAGCAGCCACTGACCAGCAGCTATATTTATGGGGGGAGCCAGCATGTTCAGACACACTGCAAAGAGAGCACCATGCACACATGCAGACAGTAAACCAAAGAAGAACAGCTGCAGGTTGATCTTTAACCAGAGTCTGTCAATGAGAAACAAGCGGCAGGTTCTTGTGGATACATTTGAGTTGAGATTCATGATATTAATTTTCTCAAGAAAATGTTTGCTGGAAAATTCACTAAATAAATCGTACAATTTTGTACCATCGACAAGACATGAACAATAACTAAAGGAAGCATATCATCACACAGTAGAGCCAGAAAAGGTTAAAATCTTGAAAGCATGAAGCTGAACATTCCAAGTGTCAACGTCTTTTATAACAGTGCTGTAGTGTGAATAGAACTAAGTGGGAGTAAACAGGGGAAAGATGAATTTTTTTCCTCATCTATCAGAAACAGTCTCTCATTTGGACACACTGTGGAATCCTGAATTTAAAGAAAAGAACAACCAGAAGCAGTGGAAAGACAAAACAATTCAGCTGTGACCAATAACTCAAGAAGGGAGTCAACAGTTAGACCACTGCAGGTGTTGTTTGTGAGCATAAAGTTTGTAAACTAAGGAAATTCATTATTTAAAAAACTAAGATGGACATGAACAAATTTCCAACTGCACTGACAGAAATGTAACTTCCCTTATATCCACCATATGTGTTGGATAGCTTGAAGGGACTTTGAGGGCAAATAACATGTTGTCATAGAAAAACAAACCACATATAATACTTATTTAATTTGACCTTATTCTGTGGTCAGATGTCCCCAGAATAACATTTGACATCTACATTACGAGTTAAATGCTTAAAGTAAGACAAACTGATATTATGAAGAAGAGTAAAACTTGCCTTGTCATTGCATGTTTCGCAAATTTAAAGCGGGCTGCTTAACTTAATGGCTGGGAGAAACATGCCAACAAAAGACTGTCTGTATCTGAGTAAATATTGTAGGTGAAACTGGAGCAAAAAGGACTGATTTGAATTAATTTTTTAATACAAATCACTTTTTGCTGAAGCAGTCAAAGCATGCGATAATGCATGAAAATCTAAAAAGATGTTAAAATGTAACATTATAGAAAAAGAGGACAGACTGTCCTCTTATTCAGATTCGACTGAAGTGTAATCTATCTGGATCATCATTATTATTATTATTATTATTATTATTATTATTATTATTATTATTATTATTATTATTATTATTATTATTATTATTATTAATAAATAAGCTAATTTTAAATGAGCTTGTTTCTTTTTAGGATTGTGACACTTTTGGCCTACCATACTACAGTCACTTCAGTGTGTAATATTTGGACAGATTTAAAGTCTAATTTTTAAATGTGTACTCCTTTTATATGTTTTCAAAGTATTTATTTGTCATTTTAAATTTTATTGACCCTATACTAATGAAATAACATTGCACTGTTAGGTTTATATGTTGAAGAAATTTTAAGATAATATTATTTTTTCAATTTTGAGCTTTATCCCTCTATTGAGGGATAAAGCTCATATTACGCTGGAAAAATATGCATTTCTGTTTTCACCTGTTTATTTTAGTATCCTGTGTTGCAGCTGCATGAATATTTTTCACTATCCAGAACTTTTGTTTTACTTTCTTTTTAGAATCTTTTTTGTGCAGGACTCAGAAAGGAAAGCCGACTTTAGGGCAGAGGATCAAAGTCTAAAGCTGCACAGACACAGCTGATGGTGAACGTGTGACACTGAAATACGGGAGACGCTCTCTGTCACCTCTGCTAAGGTTGCAAATGATGTGCAGGCTGATTTATTGTCAGACACACTGAAAGCTCTGCTCTGTCTTTACTGCACTAAAATAAACAAACAAAAGCTATGCTGTATTTGTATTATCTACCATTTTATCTAGATGTACTTATTCATATATCTCCTGTCATGTATTTGAGTGTGAAACACAGACATGACTCAGTTGCATGCTGTGTGCTTTGGCTGCTTTGGACTTTAATGACAGCTGGCATATAGCAGGTGGAATCTCTCTGCCTTAGAGGCAACACATAGAAGAGAACATCAACAACAGCATCACACAGTCAGAAATCCCTCACAACGAGCAAATGCGACATTTTCCCCTGTTTCTTCATAACATTGTTAGAACATCTTTCATGCTCAAGTACGTAGCAACTGGAAATTTTTTTCTTCTTGCTTTTTGCAGTGTGTTCCAGTGCTCAGATGCTGTTGACTTTCGGCTGTATACTTTAACTGTAGAGTCCAAACACAATGGCTGATGCCACTAGCAGAAAGTGTTAGTGAACTGCCTTCAGTGATATAGAAATGTCTGCCCCCTTTGAACAAATTTGCTTAAAACTTTGTTTTAAGGCAATGAATAACCAATGATTCAGCACCACTTTTAGCAGACCTCTCTATTGCATATTTTAGATTTAAGTATGACCTTTTTTTTTTCTTTTTTTTTCAAGGTAAATCTTTAGAGATGGTTTAACATTTTTCTTTTAAGAGAGATTTACCACAAGCCAACTGGTGAAAATGCTTTTATATTTATACAATATATATAAAAAAAATAAATAATTCTTTGTAACTGGGTTAAGCTACCAGGCTTGTAAAAACATTTTATGGAATATTAGCTTGATTATTTTTCTATTAATAATAAGTGGATTTAGTGATCCTCTTTCTAAATTACCTTCTTGCTGTGAGGTAATGGTACTCACCACTTCACCACTGTGCTAGCAAGAAAGGAAAGGAGTGAATTTCGCAAATTGTGCTGTAATTACTTCTGAAGAGGCAAATTATCCTCAGTTGTATTTCACTTTAAAGCACACCTACACTGAGGCTGTCGTGTTTTAAAAAAATTAAATTACACACAACAGCATTTGGGAAACTTGGTATTGAATTCCTCTCGAGTCGCTCATGGCAAGAACTGAAACAACACAATGAATGTTCATTTTTGATTATACAGTGAAGTTTCAGTCACACGTGGGTAGTGACTAAAGTGTTAGATGCCTGATGGATGGATGTCTGCACCGTCCAGAGGTGCTTAACAGTTTTGGGAGTAATTTAGATTTAGCAAGAGCCTTTTATTCAACCAACGCATAACTAAAAGAAGAAAGTTAAATTACATGTGAACGTCATGCTAGTAAGAAAAATACCATTTCAATAACCAACACCGGTGCTCATTTATTTGAACATGTGACCAGCATTGAAACATCACATCTCCAGATTTCTCCAAAATGTTTCTGCCTTGTAAAGATTCCCAGGTGGTCTGCCACGCTTCTTACTGGGAACAGTTACCTCATCGCAAAAGAAGATCCAAACCACTAAATGTGAACCTCACACACCCTGTGTTGCTCTCAATGCAAAGCCATGGGAACCATGAGAGATCTGAGGAGAAAAGGCTGGAAGAAGGTGGAAGCATCATTTACCAAAAAACCGAGACAGTCTTTAATTTGAACAGTTTTTAATTTGAAGATAAACAGGCAAATTTCTGCTGTTGCATCACCTTTCTTGCTGAATGTTGCACCATTAAAATGTACTTACAAAGACAACATGCAAAGCAGTCAAGTTGTCTCCCTCTCTCCCCTCTTTCAGGGAAAGCTGCAGAAAATAATGATTGCTGGAGTGTGTTGGGGCTAAAGTAGGTCAGTGGAGCTAACTGTCAGAAGTAGGAAGAGGGAGAAGCAGGGCAGTAAGATGCTGGCTGCAGTAGGTCCCCTCAGGTCAGAGCTTTTCCCACTGCAGAGCGGCGAGTGACGCACAAACTAGATCTCCGTCATATTAGTCTGCATGCTCTGCGTGTATGTGCTGTGTTGCTGTGGACACACACAGATGAAGGCTGCCTCCAGACTGTGGAGGTGTATGTGTGGGTGGACTGTCAGTGTTCCTGTGTTCATGATAAAAAATGATGCATATGAGTTTGGAGATGAAAAGGTCAAACTGAAGGGGTTTTAGGACCATTTTTCTACTGACAAAATGGCTTTTGTTTGGCATTAAGGAGAGTGTGGGGCTGCTTGGTTAGTGTCAAATAAAAGTTAAGGTCAGGCTGACGGACAGCAATAAAAAATTGACCGATTTATGAACGTGCTGCAGAGAGAGCTCTTCTAGGGTTGTTACAGTCGCAGTGCACATTGGAACCACAGCTTGGCAGTAAATTGAGGCCTGCTTACAGATATAGGGGTCACCCACTGGAAAAGAAATCACATAATAAACCTGCAGTGCATGGACAACAAGCTGCTTCATTCATAAAGAAAAAAACCCAAACGGTTTTCTCTACTAGAAAGCCCTATAGTCTAAATTGCAGTTATCCCAGAAATGTGAATATTTCCTACCACTGAGCAACACTTATTATTTAATCCTGTGTTTAATCAGGATGAAATGATTAAACACAAACAAACACACTATTTCACTAAAAAAAAAATGTCCTTAATTTGATTAAAAATATCCCTTACTCAACTTTTGCAGGTCACATTTAAATACAACACTCTGCATGTTACAGTAATGCAACCGCATCACAGGTTGAGGATGCTGACCTCTGCTTAAGGTTAGCATCCACGACTATCTAAACATCTCTGAATCGATGCAAATTTGGAAAGCTTAGTTGCAGTGCAGGGAGTGCTGCTGCAATTTGAGTACTTAGCGAGTAGGGAATCATATCTGCACAAAGATGTTTCCATGCAAGAGGTGGAATTTCACTATATGGAGACAGGAGTTTCTGCACCATCAGTTACCCTTGATGCAGGATGAGCATCATGAGTATTTCCTTCAGGTTGGAAGCAGCATGAAAGGATGCAGGTGAGGCATTTTTCTTCACAGTCTAAAAATGTATGAATATCTACCCCTAGCTTGAGTTTCCAGACCTATTCTTACAAACACCCATCCAGCGTGTTCAATAATCTGGTCATCCCACTGTATTTATTGGTGTGGATGTCATGGATTAAGTTTGCCTGCTTGGTGAGATCTTTTTAATGGCAGTCAGAACATTGGGAAAATTCAAAGTGCATATATCATAAGCTCAAGTGCTACTGACCTGATGACTGGTTGCTTTTTCCTTGAAAATCACTTTTATTTTATCTCCAGCTTTTAATCTCTACCACTGTGCTTTTCCTGCTATGAGACAAACCAGTCAGGTCAATCCCTTGTGGAAAATTTTATGACAAGGCTTATTTGTAGAGGCAAGAGCTGAAATTAGGCTCATCGTTATTTCATTTGTAAAACTGGATCGGTTTATTGCAGAGTAATGCACCTGCTTTTCCTCACTCGGCTTTTCTTTCTCTCTTTGTCTGAGAGCCTTTTAACTCCAAGGTGTTTGATTTATACACTTTAAGCAAGTTTGTAAGGTCTCCTGAAGGTGAACGAGTCACAGAGACTCTCAAACATGCAAGCTCAACTAAATCTGGTCCCCATTACGCTGAGCAGAACAGCTTGGATTACAGCACACACTCACACACTCACGCACACGCACAAATACACAGTGAGAGTGATTCAGATCTATGGTAAAAACCATTATCACTTTACAGCTGGTAGCAGTTTTATATATAAATGCTATAAAGTATCCATTAAATGAAGCCGACCTCCCAGGTTTCCAGTCCAAAGAGCACAGATCCACTCTGATCCGACGTTCTGGCTGGCAGCTTGGAGGAGGATACTGTTTCCTCTCCATAAGGCAAGTACAGACAAGAGTCTGAAGGAGAAATGGATTTGTGAAATTCAGCCCATCTATAAGTCTCTCTGCCTGAACAAGCTCTGCACACCAGACCATTTCTTTGTTTAAAAAGTTTGTGTAATACAGCAACAGCTCGGTTTGAAATAATCAACCCCCAGGCTAAAGCGAGTGAGATGAACTCTCTGTTGCCATAAGGATGACACATGATCTCATCAGAGTGGCACAGCTCAACGGATGTCATCGAGTTTCCATAACAAACAAACTCAAACTAGAAATCCAGCGAGGTTTGCAGCTGACATGAAAGTGGGTCAGTTTAAGCATTTAAATGCCCTTTCTTCTGTGACCTCATTACTGAAGGAATGCTGCTCTTCCACTGCGATCACTTGATAGGAGAAGAATTCCTGAACGGTGGGAAATAAGACCTTACGTTTGGCCTCTGGCCCAGTAAAGAGCAGCCTGCATGATTTATGCGTTTATTCTTTAAGTCTCTGCTGCTTTTGGTGACAAACTTTAAAGAAAAGCCCTCAAGCAAAGCAGAGATTGAAAGCTGAGAACGTAAAAAGTGTTTCTCTGTTAAGGTGAGGAGTTACTTCAGAGCTTTACAGCAGCTTCTCAACTTACAGTGGGGTGAACTGTGTAAGTTTAGAAATGCCAACCAAGAAAAAAAAAAGGTTTATATAAAAGATAAATATTGATTTGCATGCAGTTGAGTCAAATAAATATTTTGTCCCTTTCAACTCACACAGAACTGTGGCTGCAGCACTCTCCTGATTGGTTATTGACACACAATTAACTTTTCCATTACAGGTTATCCTAGCCTCAGTTTGTTATGCATATAAATCACACCTGTCCACAGAATCCTCTTCGAGCTCTTAAAAGACGTCAAAAACAAGACAGAAGATCTGGCTGGAATGAGCAAAAAAAGACATCAGCAAGAAGCAATTAAATACAAAGTGATATTATTGAATATATAAAGTTTCCTAAACCAGTTCCAGTAGTTTCTTACACCATTAGCTATGTTAGCATCTCATTCCAGCACAGCTATGTGTCATTTCCTTAAACCTGCTGCCTCTTCTTTCAACTCTATTACGTCATACTGTTTCAACATTACCTAAGTGAGTCCAGGTTTACCCAGTTTATACAGAAATTTACCCTGAGCTCATCCAGAAGGATCAGTACACAACTATTTGGAAGTGTCTTCTTAAAGATCCAAAGGCTTCTGGGATCACAATACACAAAGAAAACCATTTGTAACACGCAATGTCATAATGGTTCGCAACTGAACATCAAAATGATTCAGAAAAGATTTAGAGACATAAAGACAGAAAATCTCCACAGTCGAACAGTTTGGAAACTATAAGAGTTAATGGCAGAGAGGAGTAGAGTACCTAAAACTCAAGTAAGAGTAGTCACTACTTCAAAGTATATTGACACAAGTAAAAGTAAAAAGTAGCCATCCATTGGTTAAAAAAAGAATACTGAAGTACAAAGTAAATGATCAAAACATCCATTATTTGACATTTAAAAATTACACAATCAGACAAACCAAAATATAATGTGGAAGATCAAAATGAAAATAATTAATAATTACAAAATAACAAAATCATGCAAAAGAAACATGTTTCCTAATCAATTTCTTTCAATATAAAACTTCTTTGGTGGATGTTTGGTTAAAACAAGCTTACTCTTCATTCAGTGACGTTCCTCGAAGTGAGTAGAGTATCCAGAAGTTTTACTCAAGTAAGAGTAAAAAGTAGTAAAAATATTCCTCAAGATACATTTGTTCCCAAAAAGTTGATCAACTAAATGCAACTGATTGTGAAATGGAAGAAAATTAAACAACTTTGGAGGTTATTTAAGCATCAAGTGAAGCAACATTTTCTAACACGTGGGTGAGAATGAAATGCAGCTTTTAGGCCTACATGGAAAATTACATGTATGAAGGGAAACGAGCACCAGATTTCCCTGAACACGCCATCCACATCTCAAAATATCTTGGCATCTCGACAGCATGATGCTGTTGGGGTGCTTTTCTTCAGCAGGGAAAGCAAACTTGACAAATGCTAATCCTGGAGGAAGACAAAATCCTTAAACATACTGACATACCTAAACTGAATGCTTTAAAACAAAGAGAGAGGGGTTTCAAACTGACTGCGCTGCAAGAAAAACCCTGAAAGACACGTCAAAGGAGGTTAAACAGTTCCAGCAGCAGAAGGACGATCTGTATTTGAACATTAATTCAAACGGGTGTTTTGAAGTGGAATCTGTTTCCTTTGTGCTTCTCTGAACTTTATCTAAAGTTCATCCTGCTTCGAGGCATCTTAATAGTCCAGTAGTGTTTCCAGCAGCGTTTCTCACTCGTGACTGAAAGCAGCTCTTCATGCTTTCTGACCTGACCCAGTTAGTCAAACACTGGCTTATTTAGACACAAAACAGCAACATGCCACGTTCAACTGCGGCGCCATCGATCTCATGCGCAGCCATATATATATATATATATATATATATATATATTTTATTTTTTTTCCCCGCTGTCATTAAAGTCCTTTGACGGACTCTCTCCTCAGGGACACATTGCTCTCGAGTTCTTCGGCACACAAGCGTAAAATTAGACCGAACTCAAAGTCTCTGAGTTTGTGCTGAGGAGAAAGTGGGCGTTAAAGAAACCATTGTGATTATTTTTGGTCTCAATGCAGCTTCTGTGCACTTTTCGCCAACTGATAGAGTAATTTTAACAGAGGCATGTTTCTGAAGGGGATATTTACCATGTGTGGATGTGTGATAAATGTGTGATATAAAGCAGAGCTGTGTTTGTGTTAACTTGTGTGTGACAGCATGTTGGAAGCTGAGTTTCTGTGTGGTTTTAGCAGAATTGTGTATGCAACTTATGGGTTCATGCAGAGGTGCTATGGGTTTTTTTTTATTAGAAAATTCAACATAATAAGAGTTGCATTGTAGCAGCTACTTTTAGGAGCTATTTTCAGTGCAAAATGTAGAAAATAATAATAAAAAAAAATCTCTCAGTGTTGCACTTGAACCTCGTTCTTTCTGCATCTTTGTGTTGTCCTCCGCATCCAAAACGCTTTCATCAAATCTCTCTGGTTGGTTTTGGAGCATTCATCAGGTGAGATGTCATGACTGGTTCAAATAAATATTAATAATCATTTCCATAATCATTGCCATCATTGCATCATTGATCATCTCAGGTCCCGGACAAATCCAGTAGAAATCCCGTGGGATGGGTTGAAGAGACGAACAGGGTAAGAAAGGAAGCGTGTTAACGCACAAATACTACAAACAAAGTGGTCAGCTTTAAGGGTGTGTTCTTCAAAATATCCATTTTGGGCAATAAAAGTTTAATTTTTACAGATCCCTTCCATCGGTGCCAACTAGGGAAGGCGTAGTAAGTATCTACGAAGTGTTGCTGGTTACTTTTCAGTATCAATTTACTACTTTTTTCCGAAGAAACATTTTCCTTGCAGCAGGGTGGGGAAAAAACACATAAAAAATACAAAGGTAATTACACTAAACTATTGGAAAAACAGCAACAAAAAACAAACAAGCAAAAAGATGTTATGACTAAATGACAATCGCCCACATTTTCAATATATTTGAATTATGCCCTGAGTAGTAAAAGTTTTTCCATGCAGAAACATTCCAGTTTATATGCAGCATATTTGTTTCATCCTTAAACTTTTGTTCTTCCTCTTTGTTCCCCATAAAGCCTCCCAGTTGGAAAGCTTTATTCTACTCAGTTCTGCCAGCATGCTGGATTTGATGTCCCATGTTGTGTTGGCCGTGACAAACAAGACACTAAAGTCTGATTTGAGCAAAACGTCCAGACTGAAACGCCTCACAATAAAATATAATGTGAATTTGCTTTGGATCCGGCTTACATGAATCAGATTTGATGTGGTTCAGTTTAGCTGGATTCCACCAGAGGCAAACACAGCGATCTGATAATATGCAGCAGCCAGGATAAAATGAATGGAGTCACACTGGAATCACATTCCTACATACAGATGAAATGATTTGTGCGACATGTGGCCTTCACCCTGCCAGCCCCATCTTCATGTCTCTGCTTTGATGGACTGAACTCAAAAAACATTACTCAGTCTGTGTAAAAGCGCACTGCACTGCTTTGCTCATTCATACATTCTGAATTGAATCACTGAGTGAATAGGACGAAGCGAAGCCCTCCTCTGCCTTCTCTGTTCAGGTCAGGGTAATCATAATTCAGCTCAATGTTACAAGCCAGGCTAACCATGCCTTACCCAGCCAATTGTTTCTGAGAGTGTAGCAGTGACAGCAAACATATATCACACACACTCCTGCTACTAAACGTGGCTCTGAGGTCAAGGTTATTCCTGCAATCTTTTCAAATGCTCTCTTTGCACTAAAGCATTTGGTTAAGATTCATTAAAATCCTCTAGTCAACCCTTCAGCTTGAGTCCATTTAATGACTCAAGTGAGATTTTTAATTTATTTTTTTTACATCACTAGCACCCGTAACGATTCCTACAACATGGAACTGATGCGTTTCATTGATTTGTATTTCACTTTTAGTAATGTCTAAGTATGTATTTGTTGAGGGTATACATATAAAGAAACTCACAGTGGCCCAGTTTTCCAAATCACTCTTCAAAATGGGAAAGACAAAAGGACATGCCAATAGAGTAAGGTTGATGTGTGAGAAGAGAGGTTACAAAAACAATTAGCCACAGACTGATTAAATTATTTAAAGTAAGATTATTCTACTGCAAAAGAAAAAAAAAAACAACATTCTGTAAATGGATGCACAGTTTGACCCCTTATGGGGTCAACTAATTAAAACCAATTAAAACCGCAGTGGATAGAGAAGATTTACTTTGGCCATTAATAATACAGCTAATTCATATGAGGAAAAGTAGGACAGCTTTGATACATTTTCATTTAGCTTCACCAAAAATGAAACTCCTGATTATTCAAACACAAAGCAATACTGAATAATTTCCATCACTAATCCAGAGAGCTAATTAGAACAGAAAGTATAAGTGATCCACATTCTGCAACCTTCAGATGTGTCTATGAATAAACACTCTGATGCCCACTGGCCAACTTTACCAGAATCTGTGTGCCGTGATTGGCTGGTTTGCTGCAGAGAGTCATCTGGCGGAGCACCTCCTGGCTGAGCCGTTCAAAGCCAACGTCACATTACCGGCAGAGAAAAATCAGTCAAAACTGGGTCAGAGGAGGCATCGTCACACAGATCACATCCAGTGATGCAATATCAGAGAACATCCTCATGAACTGATTTAAGAGCCTTTAAATAAACCTTAAATATAAAGACATAAACATTTAGATGTGAAGCTAAACTGTGCTTGTAGGAGTAGTAAGAAATGTAAACACGCTGCACTATCTGCACAGCCCTTGTCGCTTAAAAGTGGTTCAGCTTAAATGAAAATACAAATTAATTTGGGAGGAATTATTCATTCCAAGAAAGAGCAGTAAAATGTGTTTAAATTAGTTTAACGAACCATTTTGCCTCTGTTGAAAAAAAAACTCTGCAAGTAGCTAGTACACAAAGTATGAAAGTAATCTCTACTTTAGTTGTTTAGAATATTGAGACAGTCTGAAACTCAATGCAAAAGCTAACAGAAGATCCAATTATTTCTGCAGATAAGAAAAGTAAAATGCAGTTGTCTCCCTCATAGAGATAACCACACATTAGAAAACATTTCTGCATGCCCGAAGTGTATTTTTGTTGTTGTTTTGTTTTTTAACGTCTGAACTTTGATAGTTCATAAAAGATCATTATTTTAGTTACCACCACAGGAAAATGAAAGACAAAACCAACATTTTTCAGGTTTTCTGATACAACAACGCTAAAGATCTTCTGAATTCTTCGTTGATTGAAAGAATATTTTTGCACAACTATAATGTTAAATGAATCATGCATCAAATCACTATAAACACAGTCTTTTGTCAGGCTGCATTTCTGAAGACTCATAAACTCTCAAGGAAAGTAGATTTTTCTGTGGTTTAAAATGCCTGTTATACAAGAACGCCCACACTGCAGAGGGCACGGCTACTCTCCGCTTTTAAAAAAAACCAGAAGACTGATTTAAAAAAAAACAAATTCCTAAGAAGAGGAACAGGAAACAAGCAGCAAGCAGAATTCATTATGGCAGAAATAATTAGACTCATTTCATGCATAGATTGGTTAATATAAATCCCACCAGCAGCTCATCCAATAACTCATATTTCTCATCCCGCTTTCAAAAGTGAATTTCTAATTTTGGAAAGTCTATTCGAGCATGTAGCAGTGAACCACGCCTACACAGCTGAGGAGATCCCTCTGGGTCGCCATTCAACCATCACTTTTACCCTTTTCTTCACCCAGACAACCACTCCGAGTCACAAACCAACCAGTGTGACCACAGCGAACCACGCAAGCAGCTGCAGCTGCCCACCAGTAAACCCACGCTTGTTTCCCAACACTGCCCAGCTGACCCTTTGGCAAGCCTACCGTCTTCATAGAAGACATCCTCCGCTTCTTCACGCATCATCTCATCCAGGTCGTCCTCTGGAATGTCGGTCACAGCCATCAGTATTCCTCCCCGTCTGAGAAAACGTCTGGGCTGCAAGAAGGAATCAACGCCGGCCCGGGGCCTCTTCGCTCCGATCCACCGGCAGGCTCCTCACACGAGAAGGGAGAGGACTGGGACTGAGCTGAGCGTGCTTCAGCTGTCTGCACAGCAATGTGTGTGTGCGTGTGTGTGTCAGGTGAAGAGTGGGTGGGTGGATGTAAGAGAGGACACCCAGCGACCTTCACTAAGTTTCAGCAAGAGTGCCGATTTCATAACATCCTGTGCAAAAGCTGAAGTGAGAGTGTGCCGTTTGGAGCGCACTTGTACGAGTAAGTGTGCGCATGTGTGTGTTTATGAGAGTCTGCCGTAAGAGGAGCGTCAGTGGTGTGTGTGCATGTGTGTCCACATCCACCGTACAGCTCTCCACAATGAGTCAGCTCGAGTGCTTGGTGATCAACAAGAATAATTTGATGGCATGTTTTCAGCCGGCACAAACATGCAAAGAAGGTGTGAAAATGAGAGTTTAGCATGGTGTGTGAGATATGAAGCGTCTCTGCTGGCCATTCTTTCACAGCCCACCAGGACTCGTGGGACAACTCTGATTGCTCTCTCTATTTTTTCATTTGGCCCACTTCGAGGGGGCTTTGGCAGTGCAGATAACGTCTGGCGTCATCTGCTGTTTCTGAAAGCCTCCACAGAGTGGCTCAGGCTGCAAGTAAACACTCTCACCTGCTCTGAGCAGAAAGCAATTTAAATCAGGCAGAATATTTACCAAGTAACGTTAGTAGAAAGATCCTTCTATTAGGTTACAGTAACAGAGTTTGTACCCCTTGACCCTTGAACTCTGCAACTAAAACTGCAGAGCAGCACCAAACTCTGTTCTTCACCATGAAGTTACATCAGTTCAATCTAGACATGAATGATGACTTTTGAAAACGAGAGGTTTGCATAACTCCTGGGACCTTTTCTTGTTAGTCATGTCCTGTCCAGCAGCGTAGCACTCAGGATTGTCGTCTGAGTGCCAAGTAGCCCAACAGATTTACTTTCACAAGAGAAGCATTTGATATAGAAAAGGCTTTTGGTTTATTTGAATTGGACTGGGTACAGAAGTGAAAAAGTAAGGGAGAGAGGTGTGGTGAAAAGTTTAAAGGGAAAGAAGGAAATAGGATTTCCGTTGCCCCGGCTTCTCTGAATTTTCTTCCTCCTTTTGCGAAACCTGCCTCTATTTCCCTTTACTCTCCATGCTGTTTCCCTGACTCACCCGATTTAGACAAACCAATTTCAAACCAAAATAGAAACTAGGCCTCAAGTCAGTTCATTATCACATTTCCCTCAGACCTGCCCTCCTCTGTCACTGCTTCCCTTTAAAGCTGAAGCTCATGGGACCAAACCTGGCAGCAAACTCATTTTCCACAGAGCGAGTTCAGACAACGTCTATACGTCAAAACAATCGTCAGATGCTGACCAGATCCAAAAATGAACGTGACTATCTTGTGGACAGAGCTAATATTGTGAATATTGTGTGTAATGTTAAGAACAAAGGGGACAAGACAGTGCTAGTTACTGAAAGCGGAGCTGAAACTGCGGCAGAAGTTGAACATCTCAGCCACCCAAAACAGTTTTCTAAATTAGCTTTTATCCCACTACAAAGATTTTAGTCTCAGCAGCAGCACCTAGCATAAGCCATCTCCTCTAATTCATGTGAACTGCTGGTCAATAATTCAAGGATTTTAAATTTGTGTTGCGGCAGAGAACATTGGTTTATTCAGTTTAAAGCTTCAGAAACAAACTCAGAAAATTGTTTCACAAATTTCAGCTTTGCATGTTTTAAATAAGCTGAACCACAACTCCTCGTCTTCAACATTTTAAAACAAACCTATCGATAATGGTTTGTATAAATCCTGGGTCCAACCATTTTGCAATAGAGCTACTTAATGGCTACTGAGTAATTCAAATGGGTATCAGTTTAAAACAGTTTACCTTTAATTATATCACTTCATGATTAATAATTTATCTAGTTTTGGAACAGCCCTATTGACTATGCATATGGTCTTCATTGGAAACTTGGTTCCTGCAGGCACCATGTTGGTGATGATGCCTGTTGTAAATCCTTCAACAGCCTCATACACTGAGAAATCAACACCAAGATACACATTTACACATGTTCTCCTTTAATAAATTGATTCCAGGTTCATATTTAAAGGTGTGTTTTTGCACAGCTTAGGCTACAGGTGATGTACTCTAACATGCAAAAGGATTTTCACTAGATTTTGTCACAATACAAAATCTCATGCAGATAAAACTCTGCAGTGTTTTATCATAATTTTATGTAACAGATCACCAGGATAGAGTCCTGCATGTGTAGTTTAATCTTTATATATGTCCAGCTGTTCTGTGAAGATCTCAGAGATATTCTTTCCCATCTGTCAACAAACTGCATCATGAAGCCAAATGAACACCTGACAGGGAGAAAGTAGTGGAGAGTTCACAGCAGAGTTGGTGTCATGTTTTGTATGGTTGAACCTCGGCCAAAATGTACACAGGAACCTGGGAAGATCATTGTGAAATTTGAAAAATAGAAAAACAAAACTCCCACCAGGTGCTTGAGGGGCACAAGACATGAACACAGGTAGAGTCAGAGTAATGGAAAAATCCAGCAATGAACAATAAAAAACGAGTGAGCTTATATGCTGAGGCAAGGGTGGAAATGACACAGCAAGCAGATGAACTAATCAGAAGTGATGTGGTACGAATGTGACAGAATGAGAGGATGGAAATTGAGAGAAAGAGACTAATTAACACAAAGAGAGCTGAACTCAGAGGAACTGCAAACCAAGGGGGAGAAGAACTGATATAAGGGAACTAAGTCCAATTGCACAAATAAACAAAGCACAAGAGCAAGCAAAAAAAAATCTAACACAAAAGAATGAACTGATATGGCAAACAAAAATGAAAACAAAGAACTGAATAGAATAAGACAAGATCTATAGAACATAAATAAATGACAAGAAAATTGTCAAACTACAAACACAAAAGAAAACCCAGAACCCAAACACCCCAGGATACAAAACAATATTCCAATCTATGAAAACCTCACTTAGCAAAGTTCAGCCCATCAACCAAAAACTGAAAAAAATAAATAGAACCACACACCAAGACATGAGGGTCCACCTCAAGCTGAGAGTCTTGTCAAGGAGAGTAACAATCAGCAACAGCCAAGAGGGCCATGGTGACTCTGGAGGAGCTGCAGAGATCGACAGCTGCCAACAGGACACCTATTAACTGATCACCTCACAATTGGTCTTTATGGAAATATGCCAAAAAGAAAGTCACAAAGATTCCTGTTCAGCGTTTACTACAAACTACCGACCTGCACACCACCCTGAGAACAACACATCAATCTTTAAACATAGTAGTGGTAGCACCAGCACCACCCTTTGCTGACAGAGCGACAGAAGTTGATCAGAGTTGATGGAAAGATGGGTGGAGCTAAATACATGGCATTTAATATATATATATATATATATATATATATATATATATATATATATTAGATGTTGCAAAAGAACTTAAGGCCTGGGTGGAGATTCAGGACAACAACCCTTAATATAAAGCTTGGTTTTGATCAAAGCATGATAATGTGTCAAAACCTAAATCCAACATTGAAGGTTCACAAATAATCTCCGGTCAGCCTAAAAGAGTCTAAGCTATTTTGTAAAGGCAAATAGGAATAAACTTTTTTTTAGTATTTAGGCAATGTCAAAAGTCTACAATGCAAGATTGTTCTGCAGAAATGATCAGCCTTAATAACACATTCACATGCTGAAGGTCTGCTGGACTGTAAAAGAAGAGCAGCACCGAAACATCACCTGCTGACAGCATGAACCCGATGCAAGGAAGAAGAAGAAGAAGAAGGGCGGGTCATGCAGACAACTAGCAGAATCCCCCCCCCCCCACACCCACACAATGACACATGCACAGCACAGCCTGCTGTCTTCTGCAGCTTCATCCCACTTCCATCTGTTCACTCCTAAAACCAGCTCATGTCCTGGTGATTAAATCATGACTCATCTTGCAATCAAACCCAGAGCTACATCACTAACAGTGCTGGTACAACTGCCACACAGATTGCATCATTCATACTTCATGTTTTCATGATATATCCATTAACGTTTCTTGTAGACTTCAGTGAGGTCACATTTGAGTAACATTTAGTCTTCTGTGTTTCAGTGACAGGAAACATTGTCACCACAGAGAAAACTGCATTTGCAAATACAGCCGGACTGAGATGCACAGTCAGACAGCAGCGACACAGTCAAGTTCGGACACCCGCCCAGCACATACACATGTATTTATTTCTCTCTCAGTGCAAAGAAGAGCACAATCAGATCCGCTCGGTACAATAGTGTTGTTTGAATGCGGTCAAACAATGTAGCTCTTTAGCATCTGCATCCAGCCAGATGATGAGTGTCCCAGGAATGAATAGGCAGCTTCAGCCTCCTACACAGTGCCTCCTCTGGCCCTGAATATATGCATCAGAACGCCTGTTACTGTTTACTAAAATATCAGTTATTAGAACTGCAGATGTAATGTGCTGTTGCATGCAGACTAATGGTGTTGCGCTAACTCGAAGACATGCAGCCTCTTCCCTTCTGTTCCCGTGAGAAGGAAATAAAAAAGTGTTTAGCATTCTTACAGTTACGTTTTATATTTATGCTAAATCTTGCAACCACCTCACATCTGTGCTTGTTTTCACCATCATAACCATCTCGATTTTTTTATTGCACTTTCTACGGACTTTGTTAAGGTCATGGATTGTATCTGAGATTATGATTGTTAAACAAAGATGACTTCCTTATGTTTTTAAACCCAATATATTAACTTTGTATGGGTTAATCCAAAAGTTGTAGTTAAAAATGTTGTGTTGATGCCATCTCCAGTGCCATAGCTTGCACTCTTACACCTGTCATGAACGTGAAGGAGTCTATGAATGTCTTCGACTGTTGTCACGATGTGTCATTATTAATGCAAAATTACATTAAAAGTGTCAGCTGTGCATTATTCAGTCAATAATGACACTTTCAATGCAAGTATTCATTAAAACTTGTATTAAAAGTCCATTAAAATTGCCAGCATTGCATTAAAAGTGTCATTATTGAATGACACTTCATGACAACGGTCATAAAATTCAAAAAGACTTCTTCATCTTCATCTACGGCTGTTATGTCATGTTTGTGACAGTGACATGTCAGTCTCACGCACACCCTGTCAAATAAAGTGTTACCCATCCATTAGTTCCCACCTGGGCTGCATGTGTAAGGCCCTGAAGGATGTAGGGCCAGAATTATTTATCTTACTGCCATGGCGATAGACTCCAGGGGTGCCATCTTACTTGGAGATTAAACTGTGCATGCAGTGTGTGCTGCAGTGTCAAATGCATAAGAAGGCGAATGTGTGAGGTTACTAGAAAGCCATTCTGCTGCTTAAGTGAAAGGAAATGTGCTGCAATTTCAATTCACTGTTTATTTTCAGTAAATATAAATTACATTTCACTACCAGCCAGCATTACCCTGTTTACTTACACCTTTTCTCGCTTCAGAAGACCGAAATCGTTTACGAGTTTCAAGCATGACTACATGAAACAGAACGTCTAGACAATGCAGGGTACTTAAAGTGCAACACAGAACACAGACCATTCAAATAATTATGTGGAAAATAGATGCCCAAGTCCAGAGAACATGAACAGGTTTTTGCTGCAACAGATCACTGGTGTGATGGAGGGGGATGGAGAGCTTGAAAAAAAAAAAAAAAGACCAGACCAGAGGGACTTCTTTTGCTTCACCATGGCAGATATTTATAGAAAACTCCTCATTAAATCATTTTCTGCTTAATAATTTCCAAAAGAGGCATGTGAATGACAGAGAAAGAGGACAAAACTTTAATATTCTCTCTGTGTTCCCTCACAAATTACAAAACGGGATGATTGCAAAGGGATGACTGGTTGCCTGAGTAACAACGAGGAAGCGCAGAGCATGGCAAATACAGTTAACTGCGATGCTTACTGATGCATGTATGATCTACGCTGCTGAGAGTGACCACTTCAAACTAAAACTTTCTGCAGCTAAATTAATAACAGTACAACTTAGAACGATACTACGCACATGTCTATCAGCTCCTTGGGCAACTCTATGAAACAAACTGCATAAAAACATCAATCGGTGCAGACTGCAGACAGAAAGACTTCAATAAAGGCTGGTGCTTGATGTTCCACTTTAACAAACCAGTAAAGTCTGAGAACATTTAGCTGGTACACAGACCAGAGGGAGTTATTTGAAAACAGGCAAATTTGTGCAGGTAAAGAATAACTTTACAAGAGAACGAACGGCAAATACCTACTGTACTCATATCGGTATCTTTTCATCCTCACATGGTGGAAAGTCCTGACTCTGCGATACATTTCACTAAACTCCCCGACTGTGAGCTTCCTCAGAAACTGCTCCTTCTAGTGCTTTCCCCCAGCTTTTATTTCTGGCCTCTCTCCCTGTCTCTCCCTGCCGCCATTGTATTTTGTCTGTCCTTGTTTCACAATTGCCTCCTTTTCTCCTGTCCTTTCACGCCGTCGCTGTCTCAGAGTGCACAGAGGGCATCGGACAATGACAACAATGCAGCCGCTTCTCTCCAGCTGTGAAGACTGGCACCGCACAGATGGCAGAAGCGACGTATGCGGCCCTGCTCCCAGCCTGCCGGCTACACCTGGAGGGAGGCGATAACGCGCCGCTGACGCACTGAACCGAATGAGTCAGTAGACCACAGCATGTCTCTGCGCTGGTCTCTGCAACTCCATATTTATACATATGTCAAGCAGTGCAGTTTCAGCACAGCGGTTTCCTGGGCTTTTGTTAGGTCGCAACCACAAGCCTCAGTGTATTTTCTTTTTTTAGATTTTATGTGATAGACCACCACAAATTGAAAAATCGGAAGGCTTCTGCCTTCTAGGACCCAAATTTGCTGCATTTAGAGTTGAAAGTCTTTAGCGTAAACCCATATTTGGACATCGACATGGTAAAAAACTTCCTGCAGTTTTTCTTTGTAAACAACCAGAGCTCTGTTAGCTGGAAATGGAGAGTATCTGGAAACACACGTATATTCAAGTCACAAAATCTCAATTAGATTTAGATCTGGACTTTGACTAGGCCTGTGTATTAAGTGAGTATATCTAGGGCTGTTGTTGCCTTGTTGTGAATGTGAACCTTTAGCCTACTGTCAAGTCTTTTGCAGTCTGGTTGGTTTTCCCATTAACTCCAACTGGCTTCCCTGATGCATTGCAAGTCATGCATCCTCACAGCATGATGCTGCCACCACCTAGTTTAAAAATGGGGATGGTGAGTTCATGGTGATGCAGCGTACTCTTCCAATAGCATTTTACATGTGGATCAAAAAGCTTCATTTTGGTTTTAACATACCTCTACATGCACATGTTTGTTGTGTTCCCTACAATACTGCAAAAATACAAGCAGGACCTGTTGTCACTCTTCCATAAAGTCCAGTTTGCAGATTGGGTGACTGGTAAATTGTTCTGAATTGTGGATCTCTGTAGCTCCTCCAGAGTCACCATGGCCTCATGACTGCTTCTCTGCTCTCTTCTTTATCCACTGGCATCAGAGTAAAAGGGGCTGAATATAAATGCAAGCCACATTTATCAGATTTTCTCTGCAAAAAAAGTTATAATCATGTATTCTTTTCCACCCAGTTTGAAAGTTTGCTCTACTTTGTGTTAAGCACATAAAATCTTAATAGTTCAATCTAAGCTAAGTAGTCAGCAAGCAACTTTGTATCCATGATTTAGAGAAGGAGTTTGGTTTTATTGTTTTATCCTCTTTTGAGAACTTTCGCTTTCATGGAAATATTAAAAAAAAAAAGTTAACTTGCCTGCCAGTAAAACATTTTCCTCATCTGTGTGCTACAAGTGTCAAATAACACCATATATTTGCATACATGTACTGTATGTACACCTCAGGGGGAAGCAAATGATCGCATATAGTGTAATCCTGGTTTATTTTTGAAAGGGAGATGAGACGGTTTGCAGCAGGGTGGGGCAGCAAGGTGGCAATAGCTCTAAAAAAACCCTCATTTCCTCTCCCACGCTGCCCATCGCTTAAAATCCACAGCTTACACCTGCTGGTTACACAAAGGGGGGAGGCAAGCCTCAAAACCAGATAAATACAGACAACCCAGATTTTTAAACGGGCCACCTTAGCCACAGAAATGGGAGGTATATATTTTTTTAAGTCTACACAGATTCTGCCAAGCGGATACGCAGGGTGGTTCTCACAGCACAGTTTCTCAGAAACCGGGTGGAGACACAGAGGCAAAGGTTGGGTAATGGTGTGTAAAAAACATCAAGTACTGATTGCAGCTCTGCTTGTAATACCCAGATGAAATTGTGTAAAGAGGCCAGTTTTATTATATCATGAAGGGAGACCTCTGTTTTACTGTCCGAAGATAATAGACAAGAAAAGCAGAACTCGAAACACTCCTTAGTTACATCATCATTATGGAAAAAGACATTTAAATATGTCTAAAGGAGTGTATGACTTCGTATTAACTCACTTGAGAAAACACAATGAGATCAGCAGTCACTACACAGCTGTCCATTTCCCCAGTGAATGAAAATTAGTTTCGCCACAATTACATGACCTACATATGATTTATGCTGCACAAACCTACATTTTTCTCATTTAGCAAATTGTTCTTAACGTCAGACCAGCTTTTTAAATGTGGTTTCAGCTCCAGCTGTTCCTACGTTAATAATAACTTTGCACTCAAGAACCTTAGGGATCTGTCTGAACTTTGGATGCTTTTTTTGCTCCGTTTTCCCCATTTTCCGTTTAATTTCTGACTATGACAGCATATTGTAGTTGCCGGAGGGAACGTGGAAAGAAAAGGACAAAAGATTTTTTTTAAATGGCTTAAAAAATCTGAAGGTTATGAAGAGTATCATGTGTTAAGCAATAGCCACAAACTGCCTCTACCTGTTAGCGGGATAAGGCAGTCCTTTTGTTTTTGACTTGCTGCATGGGAACGTCTGACTCTTTAAACCGAGTAAACCTGGTAGCTGTGCTGGAAGCTAATATCTTTTTAATGAAGATGAGGAAACACTGGCTCTGCTGCATGGACGTGTAGTTAGAAGCTAAGAAATAAATGAAGAAGACTGTCCGGCTTCTTATCAAACAGCTGGACAGTCCTGCTTTACAGGCCCCTGACATTGTGTCGCTTATCAAATGTGGTATGAGACAGTGCTTTGGAGATTTCAGCAAATTTTGCCATTAAAAAAATCATGTCTTTAATAATTAACCTCAACGATGCTCATCAAAATTGTAGATAGGTTTGCAGTTTTTATGCTTTAGTCCAAAATTCATTTGTTTTATGGTGAAAAAAAAAAGAAAGTCCTGAAGCACCTCAAAAAGAGACTTTAGGAGAAGAAACTTGGCAACACATAGTTAAAGCTACATTCTTTTCTGGCTCATCAGCATTTGAATGTTTGTTCTCATCAGAAAAACCGGATCTGCTTTCACAGCCAGGGTCTTGCAAACACACACACACACACACACACACACACACACACACACACACACACACACACACACACACACACACACACACACACAATTCTGTTAAACTGGCATCTCTCTGAGAGTGAGGGACACTAAATAAAGCCACATCCTGGCCACCATGAAAATCCAAGAGCTCCACTGAGAAGCACAAAGAAGAAACTGGCAGCTCGGTCCGAACGCAGAGACATGGGAACCATGAGCTCATGAGTCGGTGTTAGGAAGGGGATGCCAGCTTTTCATGTTTGACCAGTCAACCCAGTGCTTTTCATCAAGTACTTATTATTCATGTCTCAATGAAGCTGACGTAACAGGCGGTGGGGGTTACTTTGTATCTTGTTCTCAGTGTCAGACAACTTAGGAAAAAAGAAGCAATTTAGGCATTTAATTCATATTCCTGCAGTTTCATATCACCTTGCAAACATATTTATGCCTTTAATATATACAGACATATATTTGTATGAGTTACAACATCAATGTATTTTATTAGGATTTTATGTTATTGACCAAAAACACATGTAAAATTGTGTAGTGGATTGAAAAGTATACAAGGTTTTGCTATTTTATTATTTGTAGAATACAGCAAATAAATGATTAAAGTTCAATAAGAATGACAAACAAAATACTTACAAAAATCATGGGGAATGCATTGAGCAATGATAATGGAACTATGATCAAATAATCAACACAACTCAAAGAAAAGACCTGACAGATAGGGGCAAACACCAAAACACTAGTATTCACTCATATGTGCAGAATACTAATGCACACTACATTTTTCTGATTTTCTGATCTTGATGTTTTCATGTTCAGATTTTTATTTATAAAACCAGTTGAATAGGTGTATCATTTTTCTTCCACTTCACCGTTATGAAGCACTTTGCTGGCCTATCACATAAAAATCCCAATAGAAAAGGAGTTTGTGGTTGTAATCTGACAAAATAATATATTCAAGGCCTATTAATACTATGGTGCTGCATTATGTGTTTTATACTCTAGTTTCTTTAAAAATGAAGCCTTCTGCAAAGAAGCAGAATTCACGTAGTGCATTTGCACACTTTGAGACGACAAATATTCTCACAGTGACCTGATTTTATTTCTTTGGCCCTTTTAAAATGTTTTTTTTCTCTCTCTCTCCTTCCAGTCTAAGCCTTGTGAGTCGTCACAAACAAAGCCAACATATCCACAACCGGAGGACAAGGTCAGCCTGAACCCTGGTCACGCTGCTCCAAGACAGCAAGAACAGCCACAAGAAAATAATTCCTCACTGATTCCCTTCGCTCCAGGTAATAGAAAGAGAAACCAGAGCTCAGGGTTTTATGTAACTTGCTCAAATGCAGATACATGTGAGCATAAGTGTCTTTGGTTGCAAAAAAAGCCAATATAAAATTTGGAGGGAAAAAAAATCATATTATTGAATATAGCTGTATATGAAAACATAACAGATTCTATTTCACTAGTCAGATCAAGGGTTCATTGCAGCCTGAGCTGGAGAATTAAAAAAATAAAATAAAATCACCTAAATTGTACCTGTCTGACAGCATGAAGCAGGCTGAAAGGTCTCAAAGAAATTCAAAAACAACTGAGAAAGTCACAAACATCTGCCAGTCTGGAACGGGCTATAATATTATTTGTAAAACATGGAACAGCGATGTTCTTGTCCTGAGATACAGGCGAAGAACATCTAAAGCACTACAGACTTTCCTTTCCTCAGTTAAGGTAAATGTTTGTGATTGGACATGAGAAAAAGGCCCAGACGTTTGAGAATATAGACTGATTACTGGCAACAGTGGATCTTTGTGGCATTTATCTCACTACAATGAGTGTATAACTAACACAGCATTTTGGAAAAATAATAATTAGCTTTTTGGGGTCTAGACAACTTGCTCTCTTTGATGAAACCATGAATTTTGCTCTCCTGCATAAAATCTGCATGAACATTACCCATCATCAATTTCCAATCTGAAATTATTTCAGCAAGTTCACCCCTGAACAGCAAAAAATAAATAAAATATAGCCTTTTCAATGGCCTAGTCAAAGACTAGGGCTGAATAACAACAAATCTACAAAGAACATAAAGCCACAGTCCCTCTGGTGACGCAGAAGGCTGACTTTCAGTTTTTCCACAGGCTTGATGACAGCTGCAGCCTCCAAGCGTAGCAAAACCAGTTATTAGATTTTGGAGGCAGTTACTTTTACACTTATGACCTGGTTAGTTTGAATCACTGTTTTTCTCTTAGTAAATTAGTATTTGAAAATAGTATTTTGTATTTCCCCAGATCGTCTCTGTCAAAAATTACAATGTGTGTGAAACATTAAAGTAAAATTAATGGCAAACTGGGGACAAAAACATTTTGGACTTCGGGGCAATTTTCTTTTTTTTTTCCTGGGTCACTAGTTGGTTCTTTGCTGTTTTAAATTAACGTCATTGTGGATTAAGTTTAAAATGGTTGCCCCACCTGTGAACTCTACATATTCTGGAATGGTTCTTTCAGGTATTTTAATAGCAGAAGCAGTTTTCTGGTTTTTAAGTCATTTTAAGGCCTTAAGTTTCACCTGCACTTTTTCAGATTTCCATCTGGGCAATTATGACTGTGGTGAAATGAAATTAGGTGAAATATTGAACAGAAAATAAAGTACAGTTAAATAGTTTTGTTTTATAAGGCAAACCTTTGAAGAAAGAACAACTTTAAAATGAATTCAGATTTATCTATTCTCTCTGCAGAAAGTTTACAAAAATATTAGCAGCACTTTTTGTCCACGACACATCTGCATGCGCGTGTGAACAGTGCATGTGGCCTTTGTTCATTTCTCCATGACTTTCACTCTCTTTCCATTAGACTTTCTCTCTGTCATCATAAGTAGCCCATGCAGCAGCTCTGCTTGTTGACTTTATTGCGTGACACTGCAGAGAAATGGGCCAGAACTATTCACTCACATGTACCACGAATGCCTGTGAAATAAATCTCTCTCGGTGTGAAAAGGAGAAGGAAAAACGTGCTGAAAGAAGAAACTGAAGTAGAAAAGGTGGCAGGGTGAAAGAAATAACAAAAGGTGTATAATCTCCTCCAGTGTAGTTCAACATTCCAACAAAGCCTCCTGCATCGGCAGAAACAGAGGCTACAGTGGTGAGGAGGCGCGTTGCCATGGAGTGGGAAGATGTTCGGAGCGTGGACCACCATTATGGATCTGAGCAGAGACAGAGAGGAGAGCAGCGGGGAGATAATGATGATCAGGAGGAGGGGAGGGGATGGGAGAAATAAAGGAGAGGGAAAGAGATGAGAAAGAAGAGAAGCAATAAAGTAAGTGCGAGGAGGGCAGAGGTGAGCGATGGGAAGGCAAAGTAAGGGGAGGTGGAATAGAGAATGAGAAAAGTGTTGTCAGAAAGGTCAGGAGGAACACAATCATACAATCTGCTAAAGTGGTTTATTTCTATCACCTCCGTTACGGCTTCCTGTTTTAAAAAAGCCCACCAGTCTGACAGATAACAAATGAGGGCCTGTGTTATGACTGGATGAAAGAAAAGAAAAACCATCTAATGACTGTACCCTCAGTGTGGCAGCAGACAAAAGATAGAATAAATCCTCAGGGAAAGAAGAAAACACTTTCATGCCTCAAACACTCTGCTGATTGGAGTGAAAGGCTTAGCAAAGACTTGTGTGTTTGTATGGTGGCGTTATTGCGTGAGTGTGGAGGCCCCCTGCTGGTGGTTGCTGGACACTCAGAGTTTTACAACAACAAAAACAAAAAGTTTCATCCTCAAAGCAAAGGTCTTCAAAATAATGCTGGAAAATGTAACATTTTTCTAGTCACATGTTCGCATTGTATAAATGAGATCATAACGTCCATTCATTCTGAAAATTTGACACTATCTTTTAGCTCAGGGTTCTTCTTTCACACAAGAAAGCGAGTAAGTTTAACAAATGAAGATCTTTTTGGAGATTTCTGAGCAATTAAAAAGCACATTTCACACCAAAACACATTCATATAGGGTCCATACTTGCATTTGCGGAGGTCCACAATTATAAATATATTTAGATTCTTTTTTATATAATGTCAAACAAAAAAGAAATGCATTTGAGTTCTGCCTCTTTTCATGCCAAATGCTAATCAACCAATCAGAAGCTTGCAGTCATGACATCATCTGGCCTTCTCCAAACCTTTGAAAGCCTCATTAATCTTAGTTTATGCGAAATTACTTGTGACATATGGGGAGATCTAAAACTATTGCACAATACCGTTTGATGGCTTAAAGGTGGCATATTATGCAACATAAAGTTATACAACAAATCTCCAATCTCCATAGTGAGTTGGGGAAAACAATCCTGTGGTAAAGAACTTATGTATAAACACTGAACTAATCAGCAGTACTAAGCTGATCAAAGGATCCCTACAAGGAAGTAATCAATAACCTGAGAGTTTTCATCCTTAAAGCTCTGCTGACGGCGGCCAGATTAAAGAGGCTCTAATATGTTACCTAAAAATACTGCAAGAACTGTGAAAATAATCTAAAAATAATCTGAATATAATAAGTCTTTAATGGACTGACTGGATTCGATTATCTTCTTTTCACAAACAGCATTTAAAAGCATGATGCATCTTGACTGTAAGGCCTCTGCTAATCCAAGGAAAAGATTTGTCAAAGAATATCTTGATGCATGATGCTTGTAGTGAGACCAGAGGAAATAGCCAGAGCTTATTTTAGGAACGCCGTAAATAATGCATCACCCAGAAAAACATCCCATTTCTCGTCTGCGATGCTGACTTTCACTTTCAGAAAGTTTAATTTTAATCTCACCTAATCAAAGCACAGAGACCTAATCAAAGTCCCAGGAGGCTTTAGAAACCTCCACACTTATAAACTAAGGACGGTTGGACAAAAAACACTTTTCTGAGATTCTTTGGAACCTAATGGTTGTCATGGAGATTTGTCTTCTGCTTAATGTGTGACGAACAGATAAATGAGATAAATCCTCATCCAGTGTTTGTTTTCTCTGAGCAGCTATGAACAAGTTAAGGAGTGTGGCTATTTTCTTTAATTTCCTAACATCCAAATATTACATCTGTCCTACTGGAACCACATATTTTCTTGTCTTTCCTATTCTGAAGAGAAGCAGAGAAAAATTAAATACTGCTCTATGTCATAATTAAAAATTTGTCTTATTATTTCACATGACTAAAACAGCTTTTATACATTTAATTTGACCAACAATTTAAAAATGCCATCTGACAAGATATCAAAGTGAGCCAACCCTATTAATCTCCTCTGAAATATCTTCATTATAACAAAACATCAAAGCTCAGTGGATGGCCACCGCAAACAATTTATCATAAACTAATGTGTGGTCAAGCAACTGAAAACAAACTTTTAATTTAAAGATAACTAGACATTTTACAGAAAAAGAAAAAAAAAAAACCATACCTAATGGAGCAAGCAAGGAATAAGAAACTCAGTGTTTCAATCTAAAATAAGCATTTTATTTAATGGAAAACTCCATGTGTTTTTTTTTTCAGTCAGAAAACACTGCAAATATATGAGCTACATTGTTGCTCACATGCTGAACAAACAAACACCTGGCTTCTATCTTCTCCTCACAATTTCACCCCCCAAAAAATCTCAAACATTTGCTTACTGGTCTGAACAAACATTCAAAGCTTTTCTCAGATCTCTCTAACCAAGCCTGTTTACAGAAAGACTGATGGAAGGAAATGGAAACACATATTATTAGACACTTCCTTGAGGCTTATGGAAGAATATTGAACTGTTAAGCACGTTGTCATTTCTCAGGGACTTGCAAAGTTATTCTGTACCTTTAAAGTATTTCCACTTCAATATATCTCAATATCAAGTCTGAAATCATGAAACACAACAGACAGCTGAGGGAGAAAGCTCTGAAGAACTTCGAAGCAGTAACGCTATGAAACAACAAGCTTTGAACATCTCATAGAGTACTATTCAATCCATCATCTGAAAATGAATAACCCATAAACATATCTTTATCCACATAAACCAACGGTAAAAAGGCCATTAATCTGAGCGGCAGTCATAGTGAAACATGGTGAGGGAGCCAAATACAAGACAATTATGGAAGAATTACGGCCATAAAGGATTTGAGACTGTAGCAGAGGTTCACCTTCAGGTTAACAATCCTAAACACGCAGCCAGAGCTACGATGGAGTGGTTTGGATTTTAAGGATAGTCGTGTGTTAGAAAAGCCCAGTTAAAGTCCGGACATGCATCCAATTAGAAGTTGTGGCAGGGAAAATTTAAAGTTGATGTTCAGAGATGCTCTCCATCTAATCTGAATGAGCTTGAACTGTTTTTAAAAGAATGGGTGAAAATCTATCATAAGTATAGACTGATTCTTCATTTGGGATATTTATCAGAATCACAATGTTTTGATGGCTTTTCTGCTAATCTTAGCGTACGTGCCACAATGGTATTATTTAACCATTATTACCAGTCTGAATTGGGGTTTTATTCACCCTGAAGGATTCACACACAAGAATAAAAAATTCACCAGAAGTTTCTCTGGTTCACAGCAAACAATCAAAGGCCAGGTAAGGAAACCAGAAGAGCACCAAAAAACAACAAAGAAGCCAATAAAACAATAAATAATTGTCCTGTATTAAAGTAAAAAAGCTAAGTTTGGCTCATTCAGTCAGTCTGCTTACGGTTGAACTTCCTGCGGCACACATGAGGCCTCCAGGGTCGCCTTCGTATCCAGTGTAGACGCCGAGACAGCTCCATTTTGATGAGCAGGTGTCAGTGTGTAATATCTAGTCACCCCATTAAAAAACAGCACACCTTTCCTTCTTCCCATCCCCAGGACAGATATTTCCTCTAAAGAAGCTGCAGTGCCAAGCACCACCTCATCAACCTGGATTTTCACAGCTAAAAACAGCTTTTCCCCCTCCTCTGCTGCTGTCTGCTAGCCTTTCTGAAGGGATGGAGCAGCTACAGCTACAGCAGCTACATTTCCTTCCACTGCTCTATCTTTTATGCATGAGCCAGTGGAACCCAACTCCCTCGGTTCTGGGGAGGATCACAGCTCCTACCCACAGGCAGCGTCTGAAGTGCAGAGTGCACAGCTAGGAGAAACGTGATGCCTCCGATCTGAGCCTCCCAGGAGGGGAGCCGGTTGAACGGCCAGGCTGAGCCGGTTACCTGAGGAGACTGGAAGGTAGACAGGTGGACAGAGACACCCATTAAGGGTCAAAACTTTACTGTTCCTTTCTAAAGTAGATGCCCCTTGTTACTCCCTCCCTTTAAATTCAGTTTAACAATGACCTATCATCAATTTGTAAATGTTGTAATGAATCAGTATGAATTATAAGCTTGTAAATACACACTGTGTACGATTATTTGAACATCAGTTGTGTATTCAGTGGGCTGCACAGTGGCGCAGTTGGTTGCCTTGCAGCAAGAAGGTCCTGGGTTTGATTCCCGGCCCAGAGTCCTTCTGCATGGAGTTTGCATGTGTGGGTTCTCTCCAGGAACTCCAGCTTCCTCCCACAGTCCAAGACATGACTGTCAGGTTAATTGGTTTCTCTAAATTGTCCTTAGGTGTGAGTGTGTGTGTGCAAGGTTGTTGTTTGTCCTGTCTGTCTCTGTGCTGCCCTGCAACAGACTGGTGACCTGTCCAGGGTGACCCAGCCTCTCACCCGGAACGGTCGCTAGAGATAGGCACCAGCACCCCTCCCGACTCCACTAGATAGAAAATGATAGAAAATGGATGGATGTATTTGGGTAATAAGGAAAAAGCCCAAAAAAGAAATCTAGATTTAATCCTGAAAGATCAAAAATCGTAAAAAGTCTTTCAAAGAAATGTGGCATTCTTGAATTTGCTAAGATTTCGGGATGTGATCACAAAACCGTCAAAGTCACCAGAGACCCAATCTCCTCCAGTGCTGCCAAATTTCAGAACTACACTGAACATCTGGTTCCTCAGGTGTTCAGAGACATGTCCCCGATATGGAAGGAAGACGCTTGACAACCCCTGAACAAGATGAGTAAAACATCAAGACTGAGCCAAGAAACATCTGAGGACAGGTTTTTCAAAGGTTTTTATGGACTGATGTGATCAGAGTGACACCAGACGGACGGACCTGTAGCTGGATCAGTAAGTAACACAGAGCTTCACTTCGACTGAGACGGCAGTAAGGTAAAGGCTGATCTTTTCAGTCAAAAGTCTATGCAAGATGTCAGTCTGCATCAAAGTATGAGCAGGCCTTCAACATGAAATTACTAGACTCCCTTCCCTTTCATTGTAAGGAAGGATGGCTGAAAGGGTTACCAATTTTTTACCAACTGTCAAAATTTTTCATTTAAGAATGTTTTATTAAACTACCATTGCCCAATAATTGTGTACATAGATAGAAACTCAAGAAATCCACACTAAACTGTGGCCTTTAGATGAGTTGCTGTATTATCACACCATCTCCCACACATTGGTTTAAAGTTAAATCAAATTTCTACACTTTTTTTTTTTTTGCCATTATTTGGTAAAACAATTAACTATTAACCTGTCATAAGAAATATAGGAGATAAAAACTCAAGAATATAAAGTTGTCAATACATACTTTAGCTCTAAAGCTTTCTATCCACACCAGGTCATTTATTATGTATACTTATGTGCTATACATTATTGTAATATTATTCCCTCATTAAAAACATATCTGGAATGTTGCCTTGATTTTTTCATACACATTTGAGAAATCCTTTAATAGAGGAGCCATGTTGTGATGACTTCCTGAAGGCGGAGCTATCAGAAAGAGCGGGAGTTTTTAGAGACAAAGGTCAAATTTCAAGGCATTAAATCAGGAGGTAAAAATTCCTTTAAGTTATATTTGATTTAACAATTTTTATAGCAATTGGTGTGTGGGCCAAATTTCTCTCGTAGCATAATTACATTTAGAACATGAGATAATTAAGTCTACCAGAGTTGCTAATAAAATGGACCCCTGCCTGTTTGTGTTGTAGTATTTTTCTATTTTTTCCCAGTATAAATTGTTTGTGTTTGCAGATTTTCTCAAAGGGCATATTTAAAATATTTGAACATTTTGGAAGCTAAATCACTAGACATAAAGCCAAACGTGACACCATTTGCAAAGCAGCCAAACTAGAAGCGCAATTTATTTTCGTTGTTCCTGGCTATAACCCAGAAGAGAAACTGAGACTAGTGCTAAGATGGTTTCCACTGCATGTTAAGGTAGGCTGGGTGTTTGAACTATTAAAATAGGCAGATATAAGGTTATTTAGAGTGGGTCTCAACTATTTGTGGATTTTAGCTATTTAGGTAGCTGTGATCCCAAAACCCCATAATATCTTTCTCAAAGACATTTCATAGTAAGTGCAAATTGTAATCAACTCATTTAAGCATTGCCTGAAATATTGAATTGTTACACATTTTTTTGAAGCAATAAGCTTTTTGCAAACAAAAATCGAGTTAAACTTTAAAAAACAAAAAAAACAAAACAAAAAAAAAACAGTTAATGCAGTTTTCTCAGATTAAGAAACAGTGACCTCTAGTGGCAAAATGTATAAAGTCCGGGGAAAAAAAACATACATTGTCTCAACTTTATTTGGATAAAACACACAGCACATACATACTTCAGATGAAATAATAAAAATGAAACGGTTTTCAGCATTTGGTTGGTCTACGTCCATAGAAAGGTAAAAATGACTCAATATTTCTTCTGTTTCCCAACAAATTCCAAACATTTGGTATCCATTGAAACAGCAAACACTCATTTATATTGCAACATTCACTGCCTATAGTTAAATATAAGCTCATATCTGCTGGAAATGGACTAAATGTTGTACAGTCAATATTTTCTTTAAAACAAACAACTCACTATAGTTTGGTCTCAACATTTACTAAAATCCCAGAGAAAACAGATGAGCACATGAACTGCACTTGTCTTGGTTTTTAACTTATGTTGTAAATACGACTCATCCAGCTAAGGACTGCTTGGTGCAGGAAATGCTTTATACAAGAAGAACATCTGGCTATGTTACAGTAAAGTTTCAACAATTGTGCTCAAGACGTTACAACAGGCAGGGAAATTTCACCACACTTGAAACACACATACAGTTCAGAAGCACCACATTTCTACATGCAGCTCATACACACAGCTGAATAACACGAGTCTGAATTTTATTAGCTCTGTGACGATACACTGCAACATTAAATGTCCTAAATATTTCACAATCCTTTGAGACTGGCAGGGATCAGTGGAAACAGCATGACTGATCGTGAGGTTTGCCTCTTAACATTACGCGGGGCATTTAATCCTGCAACAATCACAGTAAATAAGAAAAGGTTTCCATCAGCTGTTTGCACATGTGTGAAAAAAGGCAAGAAACGGATGAAAATAAGGCACAACTTTAACAAAAATGTGGCGAATAAAGCCACTTCTACCTTGCTGATGGACGTTAACATCACCTACAAACAGGAGACTACTTAGAGAAGAAAGTTTCCTAAATAAAGACAAAATGTCAAAATGAGTGAAAAACAGCCGGTCATGTTGACCTGTCAACTATTGGAAAACCCCCCCCCAAAAAAACAGAAGCATAATCAGCAGTTGGTTCTTCGGTTTAGGAAAGCGTAACAAAACTATTTGTAACCCACAGAACAGTCAGTAGATGTGCAAAACTGTTTTAGTGATCTCTGAGGAGTGAGGGCGAGTTTCCTCTCTCACCCTGCTGCTGCCATTACCACACACACACACACACACACACGCCCACACACCTACACACACACACAACTTTAAACTATTAATCAAAATGCTGTAAACTGCTTATGTGTGAAACACCCTGCTGCTGCTTCACCGATTGAAAGATGTGAGAAGAGGAGGGCAGGACGTTTGCGCGGCTCCTCTCTTCAGGTTCCCTCATGCTTATTTACTTCTTTTTTCTTTTTTTTTTAGCTCATCCCTGGTAATGTACAACTCAGCTTCCTTCATCTGTGTATCCAATCATCCTCCATTCAGGCAGAGCTTCTCTCCGGGTTCTTCATCACTGCATCATTCAATCTTCTCTGGTTCTATGTTGTCCAGATCGATATCTGGCGAGGCCACACAGCAGAAGCACAGTTTCTGGGTGATCAGGGAAAGCTTATCTACGGTCAGAGGAAAAAAGAAAAGCATGAGGAAAATAAGTAAAGACAAACTTAAACTGCTTATTTTCATTAAACTATCTTTTTTTTTTTTTTTTAAGTCTTGGGCTTACAAACAATAAGCTCAAAACTTTTCTTGCACCATTTTGCACTGCTTTCTAGTAATTGTACAGTAGGAAGGGAACAGCGTGTTCCTGAGATATAAATACATGTACACACTGCTTCATTATTTAGCGCATGCAGACTTTCCAGTGGACTGAACTTTGAAACACTAATCTGAATCCCTTCTTAGCTCCCAACACTGTTCTGTTTGAAAAACAAGTCACAAAAAGCTTCTTACTGCAGAAAGTTACTCAGAGGAACACAAGGTTGTTTAAGTCAATGAACAAAGAAATTATTACACAACATAAAATTAAGTAATTCTGTTTGGTTTTGAACACAAGCCTGCAAAAAACACTGTTAATATTTTAATACCAAACAAGCTTAGCACAATACTAGCTGTTTGTAAAGCTGGCAACAATTTAAAAATGAAAAATATACACAGTTTAGCACAGACAGTTACAGTGTTTAAACAACAACAAAACACTTTTCGACCCCTTATCTTTTGACATAAAGCAAACTAATAATCATTTCTTCTTCTAGGTCAGTTATACTGAAATTACTTCTATTGGGTAAAACATTTTGGAGATTTCTTCTTTCAAATTCAGAAGTTTACAAATATTTCAGTAGTATTCAGCAGAACTGAGCTACACAACTAGGGTCAAATGTTTAGGGTGTCCTTCCACAGGTGATTGTAAATGTCAGGTTTTGACTAGGCTCATATCGGAGAAGAAATCATGCCAAGTTAAACATCCAATGTCTATGTAGATACAGAGCAGAGAAGGATGGAGATAATTATCTAAAGAACCTGGTTTTTAGGAAATACTATGCAATGAGTATTTCAGTTACCACTTCCAATACTTAGAGAAAGTAAAACAAGAAACACAACAGCAACTTTGAAAGATTGTCCAGGAAGTCTAGTTTGGATCAGTTCCTCAGCAGACTGAGTTTGATCTTGTTAATCCAGATCAGAGGAGGTTTCCTTATGGACATCATGTGTCTGGGTTTGGACATGCCATTTGTTGCTTAATAAACCCACTTCCTCACGAATCCCATGGAAATTACTAATCTGGCCAACAAACTGCACTCAGGAACAATTAAAAACATTTTTAATGTAAAAACATTTTTCAGACTCGGACTGAAAATGAGGACACCTAAACAAACCAAACTGTAAAGTTGGACAATTTTTCTCTATTAGTTACAGATTCTGTAACATTATTAAGGCTGATGGAAAAATCGAAATGAGAAGTACTTTTAATTTATAATTTATTCTAATGAAAAAAAAAAAAAAAGAACAAAAGTTCTCCTAAAAAAAAAAAAAAAAAAAAGAAAGAAAAACGAACTGTAGTGTCATGCAGCACAAAGGTTCTTACCAAGCATTTTGCGGAGGAAGGGTGGCCTAGACGTGGGAGGTAGATGGACACAAATATAATAGACTGGCGCACCGGACAGAGCAACGGCAATTCCAACAAGAGAGTTGATGGTGTCACTGTAGAGGGGAACAACCACCAGGAAAATGCTGCACAAGCAGTAAACTACTGGGAAGAACAGAGACAGCTGCGGAGAAGAATATAGAAAGAATACATGAATTTATATATATATATATATAAAAAGGAAGACGTTGTAAAAAAAAAAAAAAACTTAATGCGATTCTCTTTATTACTCCAAGTTACTTAGTTGACATGGACTACAGTCGGTATTAAGTTAAAATTAATCAGTTATTGCTGAAAATATGAATTTGTTGATCAGGCACACAATGCTTTTGCTGTCAAGTGCATAAAATTAAAAAAAATTAAAAAATGACTGCCAATACTTTGGTAAGATATTTCAATCTGATCATTTTACCTTCAGTCAATCACCAACTGTGGCAAAAAGTGAGAATGGAAATTTGCCGAGCAATTCAAATACAAACCCTTGAAGGTTTCACTGAACTGGTAAAACCGGAGTGCAGATATTTCCAACGTTTTGGGAGTTGCATGTCAACATGCAGGAGACATGCGCAGCTAAAGCGACTGCAACAGGTGTCCTACCTTAACAGGGCGCGGCAAATCGGGAAATCTGAGTCGAAGGTAGATCTGACTGGCTATCGACAGGCCGATGAACAGCCAGTAATTAAAGCTGAAGTAGTTGATCAACCGGAAGACGTCGGGCACGGAGAGGTAAATTAACGACATGACCCCCTTGAAGAAGAGAAGCACACACATGCATGAGATACAGACAGAGGCTGAGTGCAGAGTTTTGCTTGAGAGCTACTAAAATATTAAACAAACCAACATTGAAAAGCAGGGCTGGAATCGGGGTGTAACGTTTAATGTGGATCATGCACAGGACTTCGGGCAGGTGGCCTTCTCTGGAGCCAACAAAAAACAACCTGCGGGGCAAAAAGAAATGTTGCAAAGGGATAAAAAAAAAAAGAAAAAAGAAAGAAACCAATGCAAACCGACCCTTTGAGGGATCTTCAAAATGGGCTAGATTTAGCCATGGGTTACGGAACTGTTATAGTTTCAAAACCACAAAAATTTTCCATCACATCTTTCCTGAAGTGCAAATCCACTGAAAGTAGTGGAAACACAGTTATACTATTAGATGTGAACTTTATTAGTATAGCTTATTTGTGTTATGTGGCAAAAATTGAGTAATCAAGTATGAATGTGCATGCTAGAATTACATTTCAGCACCTGCAATCTAAAAACAGATTCCAAAGACAATCAAAGCTGACTATGACTGTAGCGATTATGGCGACAGGTTAATTTGTCATTTCCTGTTAATTCCATGTCTGTCCTAATTGTTCTTTCAGAACAGTGGTGGCTCTGGCAGCAGCAGTTCATGAAGATCTGCCCACAATTCAGAAAACATTTAAGAAGCAAATCGCCTATGCATTCATATCAAAGCATGCTAAAAGAAAATGCAAAACAGCACATTTTTGAATTCTAATCATAATACCGTGATATTTTTACCTCAGGTTTTCACACCGCCATAATTTTATGCCATGTCTAATGGCATCATTTTACACCCACCTGGAGGCAGCAATGATGGATGAGTTGAGGCCTCCGTAACATGAAACGGCCACAGAGAAAGGGATCATCCATCGAGCCCAGCCCAGGACTTCATCTGCAAATGTCTAACAGGACAGTAAACAGAGATCATCACTAATGCAGATAAGATCCAGTAAGAAAGCCTAGGATTAAACAGGAATCATTTTGGGTTAATAACTACAACCGACAGCAGCTGAGATCAAAATGGGATCAATTAGTTTCGGTTAGTCTGGCTCCAAGTTTAAATTTCTAAGAAACGTAAGACGGAAGCAGAAGACGTTTGCTTTCAGGGAATCGCTTCATTCTCGATCAACAGACCCAGGTCATAGCTTGACATCATAAGAAAGCCATCACACTGCAATAAAAATTATAAAACGCCACTGACAAGGGTCATTAAGAACAACTGCGCTGTAATCAGATCATGAACCTCCCTGCTGCTCCTGGATGGAGCACTAATGTCTTTAGCTAAACGAGAACGCTGCAGTCTCTACTCCTTCGGTCGCAGATAACCAAAGGGATGCACCATCGCCAGATACATGTATCGGTGCTCGTCTACCAGACTGGAAATGATGACAGTCAGAGACAGGAAGAGCAGATCATAACCTGGCGGTTCTACGATGACGAAAAGATCATGGATAAAGGGAGAGCCTGCATTTTCAAACACATTGATGTTACAACCAAAGTATTTTTGGGGGGGATTTTGGTACATAATTGTGTCACACTCCACAAATCTAGGGCTCATGGAAGGGAAGAAATGTTTTACTAAAGGAAAATGGTTCTATTAAATATGGACTCTTGAGGGAAGAAACACAACTTTTTCTTTTTTTTTTGATTTTTCTTCAAAAATAGTTAAAAAATTGTTTCTCTGCAGCTTGTTTTGATCATCAAATAAAAAAAAACAACAGGCTCAATTTACATGAATATCTTTACAAGCCGTTGCTAATCAGCCTGTTCATATAATCTGCATGTTTGACGGGTTACCATGTGAACACCTTTGCTTCTAATCCTGAAAACTGCACATAAACTCACCACAGCAACAGCTTCACTGTAGAGCAGAGTGTCTGCCTCCATGACCACGTAGTAAGCTACGTTGGTTAAAATGTAGATTACTGTGACAATGGGCATGGAAATGGCAATGGACAAAGGGAGATTCCTACATGGGAAGTAAAGGGAAAATGGCTTAAAAACGTTTTAGAATATCTTTGTTAGTTTTAAAGTGAGCGCTCATGTAAAGGACATGGAGGGAACACAGGAGAACAGGAGACCTCACCTCTCTGGGTTCTGGATCTCCTCTGTGATGAAGTTGAGTGTGTCCCAGCCAGAGTAGGAGTAGAGAGCTGAATAAAGAGCCAAAGCCATATGGCCCATTTCCAGTTTGGAGTTTTTGAAAGGCTCTTGAAAATTCTGGTCAAAACCTTCCCCCCAAAAAACAAAGAAAAATGCAATTGTTCATACTGTCACTGTTGTCATTATGCATGATATATGTCCACTGGACTGGTGAACAAATTCCAATAACATTAAAATCCAAAGCATCCAAATTAAATTAATATATTTCAATCATTTTAGAACTGATTAAACATTTGGACTCGAAGTGAATGAGGCTGTCATTCAAAGTGAAATTATAATTTATGACAAAAACAACATAGTGCCAACATTATCCAAACATTTGATATTTAAAAAAAAAAAAAATCTTTGTATTTCAAAAGGCAACATTTTTATTAGCACCACATTTGTTAGCAATGCAGAAAATATGTGTGAGAAATTCTTTGGTCTCTGAAGCCAAGGTTAAAAATCAATGCCTGTATTTAGAAAATGAAGCTGCCTTCACCTCTGAGGCCCAACATGTAATGATTAGTCGATTTTATTTATTTATTTATTTTCACAAGAGAGATTTAGAAAGTCAAGTTAATTTCACAATTTACAATTCTAAAAATAACTCTTTGATGTCCCCAAAACATCAACGCAATGCAGTTTAGAATAAATAATAACTGATAAAGCAATCTAATTTACTCAAATCAAAAACTACCTCACTCCTAGATAAAATCCATCAATACCCATTAATGATTAGCACACAATAAAAAAGCTGTGATTTAAGCCATCTGGTTCCACCTCCTTACAGGCTAATCAGTAACTAGTAAAACTTTCCAGCTGCAACTCTGAACAGAGCAACCAGTGTTCAAGTCCTTCCAGCTTCAACTCCAAACTACTGGGACCGGTGCTGCTGCAGACATGACAGATTTAACGGGACAATACCTTGACCCAGCTTCACCAAGCCAGCGATGATGATGACGATGAGAGCCAGCACCTTTGCTACAGTAGAGATGACCTGGAGGATCGCTCCCCATTTTACTTTCATGCAGTTTACAGCAGTTAACAAACCTGTAAAAAAAAAAATTTAATAGACCTTTAGTAATTAAAAATATACATATTAAGCGTTTAAATTGCATGATCAAAATCCTTCAATGTAGAATTGTGAAAACCTGCAAGAATATTTGCAATTTTAAGTTTATAGCTGGTTTCACTGATCTTTTTGAAGCTTGCCTAAAGACACTTATCACAGTAATATACCTGGTTGTTTCAATAAAACCAACAAGTTTAAGGATTGGCTAGTGTGTTTGCATTGTCTTTATTCTTCAAAGTCTTCCTTAATTTACCATTCCTAAGCCTCTACTGTTGTCTTTTACCACTCAAGATGCATTAAGAGTTAATCACCAGTGCAGCTATAAACACACACAGCTTTATGATTTCAAAGAGAAGACAGGATTAAGGTATTACATCGAGATGCCAAAGGCTCTAAAACTCAAGCTTATTCCCCTCCATTTTCATGCTGCACTTATGATGCAATTATGTACAAATTGTGAACCCGGCTCCTGCAGAAAACATTTCATATAGGAGGAAGTTCTAATCCAATACTATGTTAAGTTTATTTGCATAGAGCTCCACTGTTTGAGGAACTGTGTGCATTGTAACCTCAACAGTTTTCAGATACACAAGCAAGTAAAACAGCTGATAGCTGGAAAATGTGTGGTTATACTAAAAGATTTTGAGAGACTGGCTTACGGAACAATTAAATATTTGCATCAAAGAAAATCAGAGTAAACAGTTAACAGTTTTCAAAATGATGATTTCATGTATGGAGCGAGAAATCAAAATAAAATCTAGCCATAACAGTTTAAGCCAATGTGGAACATGTGATTTTCCTCTAACCCTAACAACTGGCTGCGTCTCCTTGATGGCCATGGCCTCCGGTCTTTATGATTGGCCGTCGGTCTTTTACATTACTGTGGAGACATTTTGGGTTTCTTAGTACAAAATTGTTGTAGTCAGTTACTCTTCTTTGGGTGTCTTTGGTGTTTTTAATATCATAACAAAGCATCTAAACTGGATTCAAGTCAGGACCACTCTAAGACTTTATTTTTATTTTTATTCAACCCATGCAGAAGTGACCATACCTACTTACTTGGAGGTAAATAAAGCCATATAATAAGAATTGACACAAAAACACCAAAGATGTTGTTTCTCTGATGTAAAGAAACAAAAATCATGCAACATGCGTAGAAGAAGATAGAAGAAGAGTCTTACATATTATGGCAGCTGCAATGAGGCGGACTGGGTAGTACGGGGAGAAACAGGTGGGGTAGAAAGGCTGGATCAAATAGTTGGAGAAGGTCAAGGCTATCACTGCCTGAGAGGCTGGTTCTACGATCAACAGGGACGTCCAGAGTCTGCAGGAGATGAATGATCAGTTACTGTTGTTGGACACTTTTAGCATGGATGTTACTAGACCTAACATCCTTTTAAAATATGAGCAACACTAACATTAATGTCTAAGTCAAATCAAAATGTGTTTTCTGTTACTTTTGATGATTGTGGCTTACAGATCTAATAAACAACAAATTTTGTTTCAAAGGAAATGTAATTACAGAAAACCCAATGTAAGAAGTTAATTATCTTATGCCCGACCTTAATTTGTATTTGTTCAGGTTTCGGTAAAATTCTTCACAGGGAGGGACAGTCACAGAACCTTGCTTTTCACAGCCTTTTGTATGGAAAGTTGAGCGGAAAGAAAAAATGTGGTAGAAAGAAAAGAGCATAGGCAACAAGGAAAACCACAGCTTTTAAACTCTAAAGGTTGTGGCCCAAATCAAGATCATGAATGTTCTCAAAGGGCTGGTTGTGGTAGAATATATAGATAAATCTACATATTAACAAACAAAATATTATAGCTTTCTCTGGATTTGATTTGTACTCCTTAAAATTAATATGAACATCTTTTCACATTAATTGCGTTCTATTCAAATAGAAACAGATTTGACTGATTAATTAATGTTTAAGCACACAACTGTTATCCTGAAGTTTTCTGAGGCCTAAAGGGCCACAGAAATCGTTATGGCAGGCCGGTTTTGGCCCACTTGTCTTGAGTTTATCACAAACGATTTAGAGAATTGTGATGTTTGCACCAGGAGACAGCTTTTTTTTCTCTTTTTGGTAATGTTCAAAGTATCTGAGAAACTGAATTTTCAGTTTTCATTAACTTGAAGCCATTTTCATCAAAAGTAACAAAAATAAGTCATTTACAATTCATGCATAATCATTCTACATAACTTTCATTGTTTGAACTGAATTCACTTTTAGGTGAGTAGAGATGTACTTGTTTTCAAGATGCTACGAAGAAGAAAAACCTCCGCAACTTCAAAGGTGCGCCGACATACCGAATAAAAGCCAAAAAGCCTCCAAATGCTTCCAGAATATAAGAATAAGACGCTCCGGATTTGCGGATAGTGGTACCGAGCTCAGCGTAGCACAACGCTCCAATCACAGAAAATATCCCTCCGATGGCCCACACCACCAGAGACAAGCCGTAAGAGCCTGTGTACATGAGAACTCCCTGCAGGGACAACAGATGTGTGGAGAAACAGGAGAGAATGGGGAAACATGCAACACTGTTTGCACAGAGAACAAAACGGTAACAAGATTCATTTATGATGATCAAATATTTATGCAAGAGGGCAGGAGTCTTACCTTTGGAGAGACAAAGATTCCAGAGCCAATCATATTTCCCACGATGAGGCAGACCCCATGGAGGAGGGAGATCTCCTGCTTTAGTCTAACACCACTGCCCACAGACTGGGTGTCGCTATCAGCCACCATGTTTACTAATTTATTTCAACGCTCAAAGGCAAAGGTTAATATGATGAATTAAGAGGAGCGCAAATTTATCCTGGTAAAAAATGATAGGTAGTTTGGTCCTAACAAAGACAAGTGGGGGTTGGTCTTATAGGAAGTTCAAGATTAAGCACATCTCAAAACAGAATCCAAGGTGTAATTTCTCTGGTTGGATACCCTGCAAAACAAAACAAAGAAAAAACAATTTTCAATAATTTTTTTTCTTAAAACTCTTAAAGTTTTTTTTAAAAGGGACAAAGTAATTTTAGCCTAATGTATCATTAAGACAAATCACACACAAACACTGGGTCAAAGTGTCTCCAAATATTAATTTCTGTTGGGATGTAGTAGAATATATAAATAAAAGAGGAACACCAGGCTTATAATACAGGCTAAGCATTGCTTTTTTTTGCTTTTTTTTAAAGTTTTTTTTTTAAATGTTTGCATTTTTTTAAGACTTTATAGTTGGTGTTCAGGTATTAATCTTCCAATCTTTTAATAAACACATAATTATCAAGAGATATTTTCAAATTTCCTGTCAAGTTTAAACATTTTTTAACTCAAAAACATGAAGGGCTGCTGGTGAATGACTGCCTTAACGCCCAACCACCAGGCTTAGCAAGTTTTCTGTGGGAAACCTTGCAAACCAACATCATTCTTCTATGCAGGCCACTACACCAGGACTGGTGGTCCAATCCTCTGGAGCTGGTGTACAGCGTGTTTTGACGGTGACACTGCTACAATCTTGAAAGGCCGTATGATCTCCTCAACACGTCCTCATGCTCTGCAGAAGAACCTGAATCTACCTCTGCTGAGAACAGGGTTATGCGTCACACCTAAGCCTTCCAAAAACTGAAAGTATTCAAACAATGCAAACTATTTCACAATGCAACTAGTCACCGCTAATCTTTAAGACTTAACACAAGAAAACCGGCACACCCAGACCAACTTCTGAACAGTAATACATAAACCAAGCAGGTCTGAATCTATGCAACTTCATAGGCAACAAACTGATCAACCATGTATTCTTGAACCTCCATTGATAGATACAGAGCGCTAAAGTGACAACATCCAAACAGAAATGAATATTTGAAGACACTCTGACCCAATTATCTAACTGTCGCTCTTCAGTCTCGTGCTTTTTTCAGGTCACAATGTTGACTTGCTTCCTTATCTGCCTCAACCACTAACATGGACCATGATGAAGAGATACTTGGGGTCATTCACTTCACCTCTCAGTGGTCATATCGTTAAGCCTGACCAGTGTATTCTAGGAGATTTTGAGACATTATGAACCACAACTCAACACCACCGGACATTTATCTTTGGTGAAGGTAATGACCAATCTGTGGTCTGAAAGAAGTTATTTTAAAAAAGAAAATGCTATTTTCACATTTATCGCATCCAAATGCGGGTCCAAAATTATTCATCGGCAATTGACAAATTTTGTTTTGACCTCTCTTGTAATCGTAAAAAAAAAATAAAATGACAGAAAAACCTGCAGCTCCTGGTCTGTGACAAGCAGCCACCATGGGCCCCTTTATGACATGAATGGAATTATGCAAGCATCTGTTCTGCATCCCTAAGCTAATCTGGCTCCTGCAGCTAATGGATCCATGTTTACAATACATCTCTGGAGGAAACAATTAAGCTCTGCACAACATGAAGAACATGTGCTGTCGACGGTGCCTTCTGATGTGAACCGATGTGCTTCACATTAAGTGATGAACCTTAGGCAATTAAACGCAAAGGCTAACTTCTGCGATTTCTAAAACTCTGTTTCAGTACAGCTATATAATAGTGTACATGACTTAATTAAAACAATGCAAAAGAAACGGACCAATAGAAATTTAGCATGTGTTACAATGATATTTTCACAGTAAGACAACCCTAAGTAAAAACACCATATTTTCACGATATTTGGTTAAAAAATTTGAAACAAAAATCATATAAAAAAAAGAAAATTATTCCACTGGTTCATCAGTAAGATTTACTGTAGCTTTGATGAATAGATGTGAAGTGTCGTCTGACCCTGAGTGCAAGATTATTTCTAACATTTTTTTTTCTTTTTGTGTAAAGTTGTTGACTCCACTTTGGTCTGTTGGACATGAAGAAGAGAGATCTGGAAGATTGCCATTAAGTAACATTTTTTTTTTTTTTTCATTATGTTCAAATGCCAACTTTAGTGATTTAAGCTTTTTTATTTCTTTTTTAAAGCTGCTTGAAATTGTTCTATTTTATACTTAAATTGGAATTGAGGAGGAAGCTCAATGGCTGTACCAGGGAGCTTAAAAATTGGCAGCAACATTAATTCTGATAAATTGCTACTTCCGTGTTGGTCAACTTACAGCACATGTGTTAAATTTGTGGAAAAACCAACAATTACATTTTGGCAAAGCTGTGTGATTTATTTTTTTTAAAAAACATTTTGAATGGGAGTCAATGGCACAAGAAAATGTAAACAAAAAAACTTTAAAATTTGCCCCCAAAACCACTGCTTCAAGAAGCTAGTGTTGTAGAAAAATACAGCTTAAACTAACAACAAAAGACCGGAATCCGGAAATGGTCACGCTGGAATTGAGTTCACCCTCTTCACCTAAAATAATAATATAAAAAATAAGAAAACAAACTAGACGGAAAGGCTGATCTCTATCCATCACTGAAGACTACAGGAACATTTTAATTGACATTCAATCGCGCTTCATCTTCCTCCAGGTAGACAAAAGTCGGCGTAACACCGGTTCACATTCTGAGACAACAGGACGGCGCTGTGAAAACGTGGACAAGAACATGGTCTCTCCGTGTGCGCTGCAGAAAAATTTAACACTGGTTAGTGTGAATGCGTCACACCGGTTGGAAAGCAAATTGCATCACTCACATACCGACACCAAGCTAAAATCATCTCGCTGTATCCACGATTAGCAACCAGCTGAGGGTTAGCTGCTGGCCTGATGCGGATTTAAAAGGGAAAGAATAAAAACAAGTTGTTTTCCTTAGCAAAAACTTTAGCTAGCCAGATAATTCTGGCGTAAGCGCGAACAGCGCTTATTTTAAACCCACTTTGCGGAAGCTCTCCGGTTGGGATCAAGCTAACACAACTGAGGCAGCTGGAGATCATAGGTGATGTAGTAGTTGCATCATGCTAACCAGAACAAATAAAAACGGTTAAAGGAGGTTATGCGAGAAGCGTTTCCTTCACATATAATGTCGTAATGTCTAAATTCACTCCAGGTGAAGGATGTATGAAGGGATGAAAAGCAACAGAATATAGTCACCTCGTTACGTGCCCATACACTCCTCGCCGCTTGAATCAAATGTTGTTGGAAGAACTTTAGCTTCGATCCAGCTGCACAGCGCTCCACATCTGCTCAAGCTCCTCCTCAGCAGCAGCCACAGGATAACTTAGGACTCACCGAGAGACCAGGGCCAGGTCGGCTCATTACAAAACAGAAACACCCTGATTGAACCTCATGTGTGCATTAAATAGAGATCAGTTTGAAGCGTTGATCCCATCATTTGGCAGGGGTTCAGTTGCATGTGTGCGTCTGCATGGCAGCCTGTTTAACCTGGTGCGCAGGTTATGGAAGCCCATTACTGCCACTTGAGGCAAAAATGAACGCGGTATGTCATAATAGAGAGACGCAAAGTTATGATTTTGAGTTTGAAAGCTCACAGTTATATGGTTGTATTTCAGAGTTATGACTTCAAAAGTAAAAACTGGCGTTTTGAGTCTCATCATTAGGACTTTCAAAACATAACTTTGATTATGTTGTTGTGAATCTTCTGGTTTTAGCCAAAATAACTTTAGGTCTCATATTTATGACCTGTAAACATAAAGTCTGAATTTTTAATGTGATAACGTCAAAAGAATTAGTTTGACACTCTTAATTTGGACAAAATGATGAACTTGAAAGTTATAATTGTGACAAATTTTTGTACCTGATATTAAATTTTTAAAACTCATGACTTCGAAATGAACGTTTTTGCATTTGAAAGTCTTATATATGATATATGTGATTATTGTAGTCAAACCTTAACTTTCTTTGTCATTTTTTTATCTCACAATTCTTACTTCAAAATTTATGAATGTTAGTATAAAAATCTCAACTTTTTCTGTCATACTTAAGGTCTTAAAATGCTGGCTTTAAACTGCCTACTCATGAATTATGAAGTCAAAATTGTGACTGAAATTTGTAGCTATGACAGTGACAGTCGTCGTCATGCTCTAATTAATAATTAAATCATAAATATAATGTTAAAGCTCATAGTAACTGAAATTCAAAATTGACTTTGAAACTGATATTTATAAAACATTATCTAATAAATAGAGCTTAAAGTCAAAATGGTGACATTGAAAATTTGTGACTGACACATTTTTGACTTGCAAACTCATAATTTAGACCCTGAAAGTCGAAATGCATAACACAGACTCTTATACTTGGGATATTGAAGCTCTTAGCTAAGGCATATGGGTTTTTGTTTCTCCAAGATCCAACCTTAAACAATGAGAATTAAGGTTGAAGCACAAGTTTTATCTCTTTATTTCTGTCTGTGTGATTTCAAATAACCAACCTTTTGCTATGCATAAATATTCAAAGCACTCATGAATTACACAAGCACCAAGCTATTTTACGCTTTTGAGTGGTTTTGCAATTTCCTTCTGGATTTCTCCAATACTGGTACAAAACCAAGTCAAAAACTCCTTTCTGGTTAATCAGTAGCAATATATAAGGCCTGTGTTGTACACTTTAAATAAACAGCAACGTAACAAATTTCTTATCAGTGCAAACACACACATTTTGATAAGGATCTCAAAGTATGGGTCACTCTGCGTTTCACTTGGGGTTAAAACAACGACAGATTTAAGTGGAACAATATGAAGAACAAATGCGTCATAACCTGCACACTACCCAAGAGTACTAAAAGCTTACATGGATCACAGCCAGCATTAGAGTAATAAATGATGTACATTTAACTCTGTTTGTTTGCCATGGTGGATTTCTGTAGGCTGGGATTTGCTGCCATCTTGTGGTGTTTCTTATGAATATCTTATTCACTAGTTTGATCGTGTGTGCTCACCTTTCCTCTTTTTCTAAATCTTCACGAATATCCAAGATAATCCAATTAGATTAATTTAAGATACTGTCTGAACTCTCGAGGACAAAGAACCTCCAATTATTACCTCTAATTTTTTTTTTTGTTGCAAAAAATAGCAATAAATAAATAAATAAGCAGATAAATATTTCAGTTTCTTTTGATGCATTTATTTTTATCAACGTGATGGGCAGTGTGCTATGAACCTGCAAAACCATCAAACAGGAGGAAACACGCATAGTGCAATCAGCCACTAGAGGACCAGCTCTAACGTACAGGAGGACATAAGGGCAATCAGGGCTGTAGCTGGCAGAAGGGAGTGTGGCACAATGCAATTCAGGCAGCTAAACGCGCATTACAGGTCCACAGTGAAGTCAACTTAGAAACTGATGTTTCCTCACAATATTTTCAAAATAAAAGCCAACGGAGTGCAAAAATCTTAGGATTTTTGAGGGTTGTGGGAAATTGCAGATTGTGGAGTGTAGCTCTGAACAGCCAGCTCTAGTTGCTTTTGATGTTGCAATGCAAATTTACCTCCACATTATGTTGTTGTTGCCAGTTAACGCAGCTTCTCAGTGAATGCTTAAGATACACGTATTCACAATGCAGTATGTGTGCACAAATACTAATCCTTCTTATACAGCTACTAAAATACTTGTAGCGTTAAACCAAGGAAACGTTCTTCACTCAGTGTTTGCTCTCAGATTACAAGCTGAATCAAAGACTTAGTGGAGTTATAGTTCCTCCTGCACTATCATACTGATTTGCTTTTCGGTCTGAAGCTTTGATGGATAACGCAAAAGCAACACAAAAACTAGGAGAAAATAAGAAGGGAAATAAAATATGTGAAGTATGTATAAAGGTAGCAAATATTTTAAGCAGATTATTCAGAGTAAAATGGAGGGAAATTACCAAATGCACGTGAAAATAAAGAAAAAAATATATTTATTCACAAGATCTTTGTTGACGTTAATGTTTTCTATATGCCTCATTATTTTTTGCCTTTTACATACACAATTTTTTTCTTTGCTTCTATTTAAAACATGCAGATTTGTTTTCCTGTTAAGTCATTGGGCTATTTCTTTGCCTTCCTAGGCTACTATTGTGTGTTTCATTTGGAATCAACAGTTTTTCAGTCATTATTTTTATATAATAAAGATTTTTATACAGCTTTTCAGATAATACCTGACTGGCAAAATTTAAGCGATGCAAAGACAAACTCACATCTATTTATTTATTTATTTATTTATTTATTTATTTATTTATTTAATTGTTTGTTTGTTTGTTTATTTATTGATGTTAACTTACTGTTTTCTCTATGTCCTCCATACCATAGTGCCTAAATTCATGTTGTGATTGTGGGATAATAATAATAAGGGGGGGGGGGGGAGCAACCCCCCCACCCCCACAAAATATCTGCTTTTATTTTGAAGTGTTTAATCAAGACTTCCGGTGTCGTCCTGGTTATTTGTCGCTGCCTTTCCTGCAGCTCAGCACAGACCACCAGGCGCACCGGCAGCCCCCGTCTCTCTCTGCTGACTCAGTGCCTTAACAGCAGTCCCTTCACCCGGTGATACACCATCCAGACACCGACGCACATTTCTCCGGCCAGCTCACCCCAGCGACACACTTCAGACATGGCTAAGACCGCAATCGGTGAGTTCTTATTTTTCTCAGAGATATTTTCCCTGACATCAAAGAACTAGGAAGGTTTCAGGGTGGTGATGATGATGATGATGATGGTGGTGATGATGGTGAGAGGCAGTGGCGACACCCATGGCACAAAAGGATGCTGAGGGCTGACAGGAGGGAGCGGCCAAAGTCACTCTGCAACTCACTTCTTTATGTTGAAGTTAGGAAACTGTGGCATCTTTATGTATCCATTGAATTGCAGCTGTTATAATTTAATCTTTGTTTATTTTGTTCAATTTAAAATTTCACACAGATCAATATGGGTCGGACTGAAATTCAGTCAGTGACGCATATGCTTATTCAGCCTGCATTCTGATTAATGCATGTAACTAAATAAAACATATATATATATATTTTGTTTTTTTTTGTTGTTGTTATTCCTTTATGGAAGCATGGTTGTATCGCTGCAGCACCTGCCCCCTTCACTGCCTGACTCAGAGCCGTGCAGCATAATGCAGCTCCAGCGACCCCACCCAACATCCCCGCTCCGTTAAAAAGCGGCTCCCCGGGGTGTGAAACGTCTCACCGTCACAAATCTCCCGTTTTATTAAAGAAAAACTGGGTCATCCTCACTGTCTGTGTATGCTTAACCCATTTTCTACGTGACCGCTGTATATACAGACATGTAGGAAAGAGGGAGAGGGGGTGGGGGGAAGGAGCACCCTTATCAAGAATTACTTTGCTGTCGAGGGAAGAATTTACGACTGGCGCTGAAAAAGGAATATTAGACTCCTAATCCTGTTAGGAAGATTATTGGACAAATTTGCTCTATAGCTATATGCTCTGGAAAAAAAAAAGATGGCAGCGTTTGTTAGAAATAGGAATAAATAAAATGAGATGGCTGGTGGAAGGCAGGCCCTCTGTGACATTTATTGTATTTTATTTTGATACTATTAAGCAACAGCTTGAAAAACAGAATTTTAGCTGCTGCAAGTGAAAGAAAGCTTTAATGTTTATGCTCAAGTGCATGAATGTTTGTTTTCTGGTTGGCAGAGCAGGTAATGGAGGGGCGTGCATGGGGGGCAGGGGTGAGGGTATGGGATGTCTGAGCTCTGGGACACTTAAGCACCAGCACCGGTCTCTCCTCCTCGTTTTTCCTCCTCCTCCCTGCTTTTTTCTTCCTCCTGCATGATCTTGAATTGAATAGCAGACAGACAGAATGGGATGGGCACAGAAAGCAGCCATGATGCCAGTCATCGCTCTGCGGGTCACTGAGTTCATTTAGACCAATTTCTTTTTTGCAGTGAAGCAGAAAGAAACAGCTAAACTAAGTAAGCACTTATTTTCTAACAGCAGCAGATCTTCATTCTGCATGAAGATTAATTTTATTATTACTATGATTATTCATTTTATTATTATGATATCTAAGGACTTAAGTTGATGATAAATACCGCTTGTCATTTCCAATTAAGGGTGATCATTTATCTCTTGGTTGAGGCTACAGAAATCGATCCCTTTGTGTCTGGCAATGGAAATGATCCAATAATATCCACCCTAAAATCAATAGATAAGGGTTTTTTAAGTGGAGTTCTATTAAAAGGTCATGTTCTCTGCATCTTAATTCAGTATTAACTCAGATTAGTTCCTAACCAGTATGTGTATGCAGGGAACCATATGGATTTTGCTCAGACACAAATTGTGAATGGGCTTGAATAAATTTTTTTTTTATCTGTGTTAATCCCAAAAGAGAAATAAATGTTGCAGTAACTCAAACTACATTTCTTCATAGTCAATATAAGTGGTTAAAGCTTTGGAAAAGAAGGCTCTCCTGTAGTGGTCTGTATTACAGCAAATCTGAAGGAGCCTCTGACTGAAGACAATCTGTTGTTGAATTTCTGCACAATAAACTCTAAGTCACAAAGCAGACCCCCAAAATAGTGATACTTTTACTTTCTACACTGCTTTGCAATGGAAAGGTGTTATAGGATCTCTAAGATCAGCATCCTAGATCCACTTATCATATAAACAGCAGCTTTTATGTAAATAACTGCACAATCCCAACATAGCAATGGTTAAAAAGAAATATCGCTGGCAAAAAAACCCCAAAAAAACTTCGAGTTGCCACTGGGACAATCCAATCTGAATATAAACTAAATGAAGACACCAGGAGTGTTGACTTCACTTTTTAACAGAATCTCACGTCCAGAAGCCAGAATTACCCCTTTAATAGAAAAGTCTTCTGCATTGTTCATCCCATTGGTATTTATGACCATTGTTGTTACGGGCATATCTGTGTGATCTGCCCCTGGTTCGTAACTCATCCTGATTTATCACCGGTTGGGTCCCATCGATCTGTGCGGCACACTCCCATTGCTGGTCTTAGATGACTGTTGCTCCTAATGCCAGGCTGAGAGGAGAAGGAAGTGACATCAATCGTGCTGGCGACGTTTTGCTGATTATCGCTTCTAAATATTCAGATCAGAGACAGTACAGCAACATTAATATATGGTTATTGTACTCTCAGCTAATTTTATTTGAATAACCTTTTATCAAGGTAAACCTCATCGAACAGGGGATTCAAGACAGATTTTAAATAGACAATATTCAATACAATGCATAGGAATGCATTGATGCTTTGTCTACTGTGCTTAAAATGTGTTTTAATCTCTTCAGTTTAATAGCTTCAGGTCCTATTCAAGTCATTCCAGGTGGAAAGGGGATTATAAGTTCAGTTTGTAATGAAGGAGCAGTGTACAAATTCTCCTTTTTGCGTAACAGAGTGGCAGAAGGTCCTTATAATTGAAACCTAGACGTTGACTTGGTCTATCAGAATCCTATCTAGATCTAGAGAAAGATATCTCTACGCAGTTTGATGTATTTCAAGACCACAATGCTTTGAAAGCTACAGCACCGAATGTAGAGCCTTGGAGAACACCTCTTGTCACATTCAAGTAACAGTAAAGAAAGACCATTGAATAGTAAACATGGTTTACAACAAGAAAGATATTTTAAAAAACATCTAATTGCTTGGTGTGGTAGAATGTTGTCTTAAGGTACTATGTGCAGTGTGATGTGTTACCTCATATTTCAATGCCATGCTATCAATGGAAACTATCAGGAAACTGTCCACAAACGGACTATTTCACTGAAATATCAGTAGATTTATGAGTCTTTAGAGATATATCTACTCCAACTGGAAGTCTCAATTACTGGAATCTCGTCACCAGCTCTCCACTCACTGTCCTTGATCGTCTGGGTCCCATAACGATCCATTTAACGATCCAGTTTGCTCTTGCGATAGCTTCATAATTTCATATTTATAATTTTGCTGTAAAGTTGCTGAACAGGCATCCTCAAACCCACAGTGCTGTGAAAGCTACAGCACCCAGGGGGGCCTATGGGCCTTCGATGAACAATGCTGCATGTTTGTTGTATGCCTTTTATGGTTAGATTACTCAAAGTGACTGTAAAAATCCCTTTAGTAACGGTGGGTTCTGCAAGATTAGATGGAGGCAGAAGTAGAGGGGAAAGAAAGATGGGAAAACAGCCAATGCAGTTGTGGCGGTTTGTGCTGACAAAGGGAAACACATAAAAGAGAGGGGGTTGAGGGTGACAAATATTAAAAATGATGAAAAAAAGTGAGAAAACATCAACAACAGATGAGATGGAGGACAGGAGCTGTAGAAAGTGCCAAAGCGAGAGCGGTGCTCTCTGCGGATATTGATGATCCGGGCTCTTTGGTTGATGGATTGGAAGCGGAAGTGCACTTTGATGGGTGCGTCAGTGGTCAAGATGGGAAGTGAGGTGCAGACATGCTGACCTGGCTGGTTGGAACCACCTGTGGGAAGCAGAGAGAATCATTAAAAATGGTATCATCCCCGTCTGACAGCACTTCATCCCATCTCAGCCGGGAACAGGAATGTGATCGTGTGAATGTGTTCAAACACTTTCTGTGTTGCTCTGTCACTGCGGGTCATTTGTCATTTTTAAGTGTCTGATCTAAGGAGGATGCATTATATTACACTGCTTATTAAGAGACATGCAGTGGCACTTTAATAGATTTTGTTCCATGGGGAACTTCATATATTTTGGATTATGGATGCATTAGAAAAATGAGAGCTAGGGAGACATTTCAGCTCATTTTAAGTATCTATTGTGTAAAAAGTTTGGAAATTAAATCTGCTTTGACAGGGTAATACCACAATGCTCAGAGGCTACAAATTAAATGAAATAAGATTATAGCTCAAGTAATTTTTGAGTTTACATGCTGGCTGCACTGAACTTTATATCATTGTAGTTTTCTCTGCATAATATTTTTCTTTTACTGAGGTTATTTCAACAGTTTGAAGGTTTTATGGAGCTTTAAGAATTATGATTTGGGGTGCAACTTCTGGCTAACCCAATCACATTTATTTATTTATTTTTTTACAGATTAACCAGTTTGTCATGAGTCATAGACACAGCTACGTTGCAAGAGTATTAGAAGAGCAGCCACAATTAGATGGATTGTTTGCAAATGTCTATATCAGTAAAATGATCTGGAATGAGAAATTCATGTCACAAATCAGTCAAAAGTTTGTGAATATTTAGGTAAGATTCTTCTTCTGCTCTCATTCCTGCAGTGTAGCAGGAATGAGAGCTACATTCCTGCTACACTGCAGTGGCGACTCCTAGAGTTTGGGAAGAGAAAGGCAGTGACTGAGCCAAAGATTAACTGAACAAGTTTTCAGGACCTCATCGATACTGCTCAGCTTATTTCACACTGATCAATTAATATTCATGAACATTCAAACTCAAACTTATCACAATTGTTATTACAGACTAACGATTAAACTACCGAATATTTTTTCCCTCTAACTGGATTGATGCACTTGCAAAGAACTCTAGTTTACATTTCCTGTGACCCTATAAATGAAAAATGCAGCAGAAATTATTGAATAATTATTAAAGTATAATGAATACTTTAAATATTATTTAGTATTTGGCTTGGGTTAGGCAAAAAAAAAAACCCAACCTAAATACTAAATAATATTTTAAAAATAACTTTCAAATTATTAGTTTTACTTAGTTTCACTTAGCTGCTACATTTCTAAACATGTCCTAAACATGAATTATAGAGGGAGAGCAGGTGGAAATTCCCGGTTAAAATCCCGTTCCTTCCTGGGAATAGTACGGGAGTTGGGTCAGGACATGTACCAAGTCTGTGTGCACGCAGCTTTGGAGTGGGAGAGGCTGCTTTGGGGTGTTAAACCCATGCAGGGAGGTGCATAGGAACAACAGCAAAGGGTCAAAAGAGAGCCTTAATCTGGACCAAAGATGTACTGGTTTAAGGACATTTGCTTAAATCTGAAGCTAAATGTTTCTTGAAATAATCAGCAGATTAATTGATTGTGAAAAAAAATATTAGTTATATTCAAATGTTTTAAAAGCCCCATAATTGATCAAAAATAATTAACGATTCCACTGAATTGTTAACGGTTTCAGATGTCAACAGGGTGTTAGAAAATGGCTGCTGGAGTCTTGACAGAAACACAGCTTCTAACGAGCCGTTGTTTCCCAACCACTCCCCCCCACATAATCAACGGAAACAGGGCAATCCGCTAATTACACACTGAAGTGCTTTCCACCTGAGATGGCTGCTTCCACTAGGCTGTCTTGGGGGCAGTCAACTATGGCAGATATTCCTCTGGGGTTGTCACTCCTGGCGGAGTCTGTGATTCCTCTTCAAATCAAAGTGTCAGTGTCAGTGTAAAGACCATCAGCAGCTGTTTCCTCATTTCCATACATTCAATAAAATGAAACTGTTTCTTTTCCATTTTAACCCCAGTCTGTGTTCCTCTTTGTTCCTTTCTTCTCCAAAGTTTTAATTTCCCCTTGCTGTGCTCACTCCCTCCCTCCCACGTATTCCTCAGGGAAGGGGTTAACAAGACCATCAGAGAGTAGTGAGAGCTACATGTGAGAGTTCATCACATTACTGGGGCGTCTGCCTGTCTGCAGGGCAGAAAGTGAGATACAGAGAGCTGAAAATAAGCACATAAGAAGGAGATTTCCGATTAACCATCCTCTAACCTTATTGCTTCTTTACTGTAAATCTAACTTCTGCCGTTGCTACTGTATTCTGCTGCAAATCATGAATCAAAAGTGCCACATTTCAGCCCTGCAGGCCTTATACTCTGGGTGATGGATGATGCTGTTCTGTGACAGCTGGCATGCAGATCTTGCAGTATGGTGCAGGGTGCCTTGAGAGAGCGGAAATGTTTAATAACCTGCAGTGTGTTGCAGATATTGTTCCACCTTTCCCCTGCAGAGACTGCTGATAAATCCACACAGCAAAGTATTTTAGATGCCAAAGAAAAACAAGGTTAGAAAAGGTTGGTTGTTCCCGTATTTGTTTTCTCTGTCGGCTCTCTGAAGCGCATCTTTCCTCGCCACTAAACAGGCCGCATGTTGCCAAATCCACTCAGTTGTGACCCCATTTGGCTGCAAAAAGTTGTTTTTTTAAATTAAAGGAAAACACAATTTATGTCTTTAAAAGAGCTACGAAACACTTTTTCCTTTCAATATTCTTAACGATGTGCAACGATGCATATTCAAGAAAGGTTTAGATAGATAAAATATTCTAGAAATACATTTAGTTGATACCAGGAAGAATAGGATGGAGTTTCTTTCTGTTTGAAAATAGCAAACTTTTATATTAGCATCTTTCATGCAGGACAAATGTGACTGAATACTATGTAATGCAACGTACAGATGATCAAATACCAGGGCCACTGTGTTTACATGACAATAAACAAATGTATCATCAAGGATACATTAATAACATTCTGACACATTTATTAATGTAAAATGTGAACAAACAAACAAACAAACAAACAAAAAAAACATTGTATAAATGCAAAGCCTTGATGGATACCTTTTGTGACATTCAGATAACAGAGAGGAAGACTGCTGAGTTGAGAAGACAACTTACAATAAGAGAGCGAGCTTAAAAACCAAACATTTGTTTGGTTGGGTATTTTATGCCCTTCAGTTAAATACATTGACTGATGTATTTCTCATACTTTGTGCCACAGTATCATTCTGCATATTTAGAGCACAGATTTTAAGAAAATTGTAATCGATGGAAACAAAATGTTTAACAAGAATAGATCTGTTTAACAAGCAGATCTATTCTACTCTCTCCCTGCTGCTGATGATGATTCTACGTTAAAAAGTAAAACAAATGCCAAAAAGATAATAATATATAAAACAAGCTTAGACAAGTCTGGTTATTGGGGTTTTTCTTCTTTTTTTTTTTTTGTCTTTCTTCCCTTTTAATCACTTTATTCCTCTCCACTAAGCTGTTTGCATGTTGCCAAATCCAGCCAGTTAGAATTGCTGCCAGCTTTATTAACCTTTTTGACAAAGAAACGGCCTCGACATGAAGAGCTGGGCTGCTGCCTAGCGCAGATAAGCAAACCTCAAAACAAATAATCAAAACCAAATTGGGAATATACGTCAAATGCTGTCTTCTTTTTTTTTTTTTAAGTGACTAATCTATGATCTTTGGTTGCATTAACAAGAGAATTTGCCAGGATTTAAAGGGCCGATGCACTGGCAGCATCAATAAATAATACATCAAAATAAAATGCATAGTCAATGATGTGTTGCGAATCCTGTGGGGACGGGAACATCGAAGCTGTTCAGGGAAATTAGGCCAAGTGAGGAGGCATCCATCACACTTTCTTTGCAAGGAAGACAAAGGGAGATGAAAGCAACTCAGCTGCATCAGACATGCTTTGATGAGGAGGTTTTTCTTTCTCTGAATAGAAAAAGTCTTTACATCAAAGGTATTTGGTATAAAAGTAGGTTAATAATGTTTCATCTTTTCTGTGTTACTGGGTTAATATCGCCTCCTTGTTCATACGTGAGGAGCACAGCTGGATCTGCAAACGATAAGAAAGCAGTCATGCTTCCATTTATCTCCACAGCTTACAAGGAGAAGATGAAGGAGATTTCTGTCCTCTCTCTCATATGCTCCTGTCTGTACCCCGAGAGCCGCAAAAACATTTTGGGGGACTTTGAAGGTAGGAGGGAATCCTCACAGGAAACATTTTCATCTTTAGTGAATGGGCATGGGCTGGCATGAGATTCGAATGGTGTATGTAACACGGTTTCATGGTATTACACAAAAATATAAAACAAAACAATGTAGGAGAATTGAATAGCTTTCTTAAAAAAACAGAAGTGGAGATTATTCCTACTGCAAGGAAGATATTTTATTTACAGTTAAAACACTGTGAGCAATTACAGTTTTATCAGGAAAATCAGTCTTTGATCGAAACTTGAAATGGAAGAGCAGGATCTGGCTGGGGGAGGGGCAGCACTGCATGAAAGACGATACACACTGGAAGCGCTGCAGTGTTAGGAGAAGCTATGAGAATCATTTGGCAAATTAAACACATGTTGGACATGATTCATGGAAAATAACAGGAGGATTTTGTGTCCCTCCTGCTCCTTCAAACAGTAGGGTCACTCTGATAGAAAATATAAGAATTTAAAACTTTCAGTAGCCGTGCTATGCCTTGATACCAGCCCATTCCTATAAGCAAACAGATTTGAGTTAAAATTCATAAGGCAGCAGCTGACTGTCTTTCCGTTTAATGCATGCTCCTGCAGACATGGACATCAAGCCTATCAACAAGCGTGCATCAGGTCAAGCCTTTGAGGTCATCCTAAAGCCGCCCTCTCCTACATCTGATGCGGCTCACTGCATCACCAGCCCCCCAAAGAGGGACATTTCCCTGGAGGACATCCAGAAGAAACTGGAGGCGGCCGAGGACAGGAGGAGAGTAAGGAGACTTCCTGTTGTTATGGCTGCAGCCAGATGCCAAATATTACTTCGTTTCAGTAAATGAAAATGTCTTCATATTGGACATTCAGCTAAATCTACTTCAAATCTCATAAAAACTCACTGAATATCTAACAATAGCTCCAGATTAATTAAAAACATCCCATCAATTGTGAGCTAATTCCTGCATCTCATTGATTCAAACGTCAATACAATGAGCACCTGGTTCCTGGGGCAATCCATCAACAAATCAATTCCATGATCATCCTCCAGTCAATACGACTGCTTGATTGATTTCTTTGTTGCTAAATTTTCACTGGAATACTTAGAAATCACAGTAGATACTCTAGATCGCATTTTGAGAAAGAAAGGAAGGCATACAAAGTGAAATACTTCCTGTAGTTTTACTCATTTATTCCGACCGTGTTAGTCACTGATTCATGCTCGTCTTCAGAGATCTGTGAGTGGTTTTCAGTAAGTTCCTGTCATGGTATTGATCTGAATCCTCCCATTCTTATCGCTCTCTTCTCCTTTCAGTCCCAGGAGGCGCAGATCCTCCGGATCCTTGCCGAGAAACGCGAGCACGAGCGCGAAGTGCTGCTGAAGGCCATGGAGGAGAACAGCAACTTCAGCCGCATGGCTGAGGAGAAGCTACAGGTGAAGATGGAGCAGATCGAGGAGAACCGGCAGGCCTACCTGGGGGCCATCATGGACCGCCTGCAGGAGAGGGTGAGCAGAAGGGAATCAAAAGAAGAATGTGGGATGGAAAACTAGGGAGGATTCATGCAGGAAGACAGGAAAATTATTTTCAGGGTGGTAGGAGGTTGCAGAAGTAAGTCGAGGTAAACACTGGAAAAGTGGCACCCAGATAGAAAATCATGGTCATCTGTTTTTTGTTTTTTTTCTTGTCTATTGTCCATTTTCCTCCTCCAATATTGTTTGAGGTAAAAGAACTACACAAGAAAAATATAATGAAAAGCAGCCAAAAGTCCAAAGAAACCGGGAAGCCTGAATAACTATTGATCCAGATCATTTCAGAAGATTACAAGAAGGTGCTGCTGTCAAAAATAAATGTATATCATACAGCTAGAACATTTATTTTCAATTGCTTTTAAGTAAAAGGATTCTTAGTAGAATGTTAGTGTGACTATTAGATTATTTCAATCCGTTAATTGGGCTTTTCAGATAAGATAGAGAACTGAGCGTAGACCACCAGCAGAGGGCGCTCTTTCTAAAGAAGTTCAAGGAAGAACTCAATAAGTGAAAAGTCAATTTCATTTGGATGGTTTACATGAAAATTCCCAACCATGCTGAATCATACTTTAAAATGGATTAAAAAATATATTTAAAATTACAGCAATTGCAAAATATAAGGTATGTAAATAAAAATAAAACAAAAATAAAATCACAGTGAGTTTTAGTATAAAGCTTTATTTACTTCTAGTAAATAAAGTAAGTATTCCTCTTATGAAGAGGAATTTATTTCTCAGACTTGGGTCTGCTGCTGAAAAATCCAGATCAACATGAGTTAATTTCTTCTGCTGCACAGCTTTTCATTGTGCGGCTGTTGATAAGATTAGTTTTGGTTGGTGGCTTGTAATGGTTTGTATTGAGTGGGATGTTTGATGTGAGTTCTCTGTTTACTGTGTACTGTCATTGCTGGAGGACTTGTTTTAAACTGAGTTTCTCACTTGGGAGATTTTTGAGATGATGATAATTATGATTGTTTCAGTGTTGTGGGGTAATTCATTTAAATCCTTAAAATGAACCAACAAAACTGTAAAATTCATCCAGAGTTGGACGGGAGGCTAGTGAACAGATATTAAGACTGGAGTGATGTGTCTTGCAAAAGTATTCATACCACTTCAGTGAGTTTTATTGGGATATTAGGACTAGCACAGTAGAAGGAAAAGGATACATGAGATAAATAGAGATCAATTCCTGTCTAGATCCAAGCGTATTCATTTTTCAGAATGGCCCAGTCAAAGTCCAGACCTATATCCAATTGAGAATCTATAGAAATAGTCTTTGGATGTCATGATCTCCATTCAAATTGTATTGAAATTGAACTATTCTGGAAAGAAAAGGGTCATGCTGAGTAAAAATCACACAATATTGTGATTTTCCTGAGTAACAAAATGCATCACTGCCCTTTCATTCTATATTTATGTGCTTAATTGTTCATGTCCACCTGATAAAATCCCAATAAAACTCTGACATTTGTAGTTGCTACAAACAAATGTCAAAATGTGTTCCACCTGTAGGGACACATTTGCACAACAAAAACTACAAACAACCCGATAAAATCTCTTTTTTTATTTCCCCAGGAGAGACATGCTCAGGAGGTGCGCAGGAACAAGGAGCTGAGAGAAGAGTTGATGCCGTGAGAGGCCCCGACAGCCTCTACACCCCCCACCTTCAGTCACCACCTCCCGTCCGAGGAACACCTCCCTCCCCACCTCGTCCTACATGTCCACACCTCTCCACCCGTCTCCCTGACATACCCACCCCCCTCTTGTATTGCTATGAAACTTTGAAGAAACGCCACCCTGAGATAGCGGGAGATTCAAATAGGGTTGGGGGTGGAAAGGATTGCAAAAATGTTAAAAAAAGAAAGGAGGAAAACTATCATCTCCTATCCTTTAAAAAAAACGAATGTTTCTGTTCAAACATGAAGAAAAAAATCCCATTGACACCTGACAGCGTTTTTTGTAAATACTTCTTTTTTGTTATATAAGGTCCGATACAAGCAGCAAAAGTATTGATTGCAGTGTGCCATTTTTATATATAAGTTTCTTCTCCCTGCTTATATAAAAATATATAAATGGATGTAATGATCTGTTCACTTTTTTTTCTTTACTCTCATTTCAGCCTGAGAATGTTTGTTTTAGGTTTCTCTCGTGTGGTAACAAGCTTAGGTGTTTGTTGTGAATTTGCCAGCTAGCTGATGTTTTGCTGTGAACAGGTTGCGCCTCCCCACCACAAAAGCCTGCATGCACGAGCGGGGTGCAGAGTCGGGGCCACATTTGCAGGAAAGTCACCAAAAGGAACGGTGGTGTTGCTGGTTCTTGCAAGCTGGCTTTTTTGTGGGGGACTGCCAGCTGTTTCCGCACATCTGCTCCTGTGAAAATAGGTAGTGACTGTACTGCAGGAGAACACGATAGCATTTAATGAGCCCATCCTCATCCTCCTTCACTTCATTTCCATCTCTCTGTTTCACACACACACATAGGCCGTGAGATCACTCACACGCTCTCCACACAGCACAGGAAAATACCTTTCATGCACCGTTAATCTCATAAAGCTTCCCTCAGAAATGGCGCCTTTACATCCTCGGATGCCACTGCTGCACACAGCACCTCTGTTAAAGTTTGGGTCTATCATTATATCGCTGGAGCTCAGCAATCTCCAGTTGTTCAATTTAATCGTACTAGAAAAAAAAAGCATATCTCTGACTTCTCTCTCTTCATTACATCATTCAACTTTCCCCTGAAACACAGCAAATACTGGCACAATGAAGATATTTAAGCCATAAGAGGCATGACTGCATTAATGATCAATAGAAATAGTATTTCTAAGAGTAAACTTGAATGAGTTGCAACGACGGGTGCTTGGATGGTCACACACGCACACTTGGCCCCTAGATGTGTGTGAGTGGGTGTGTGAGTGAACTGCACAGAGACCAGGTAGTTAGTGTGTTGATATGTTTAGATATAAAAACCAACAACAATACAGCGTGTAACGATTGTCAGAAAGTTAGACACAGGCAGTTAGTTTCCTTCCTGACTCTCTTTCTCTCCTCCGTCCATTTGTGTGTTTCCTCCTCTTCCACGTATATCTTTGTGAGCAAGCAGTGGTTAATAAAGATTTGGGGTTCAGTGAATAAAACTGGCTTTGAGAGTGATTTCTTTCAAATGTAAATGCACATTTCCAGTTGTGACTTTGCAGAATATTTATGTTCTTCATTAACGGTCGTCTGACCACTGGTGCAGGAACAAGTACCAAACCATCCATTTCTTCAGCAAGCAGGGAAAATCATCTATCCATTTTTGAATGTTTGGGGAAGGTGCTGGTGACTACAGATTATAAATCCATCACAAGGCAGACACAGAGACATATAGAACAAACAACCATGCACTCACTTGGAAATTTAGAGAGACCAATTATCTCAGCATGCATGTTTTTAGATTATGAGTAGAAGCTGGAGTTCCCAGAGAGAACCCAAGCATGCACAAGGAGAACATTCGAATTGCTATGCAAAAAATAAAATAAGATAACAGTCCCAATTTACAAGCATATCCAATTGTACAAAACTAATCCAGATTAATAGTTAATTTTAGTATTATAGATAAGAGTCAGATTTATCTATGGGTTCAGCAGAATTTTTGCAGCTCTTATGTTACAACAAAACTGATTATATTTATGTTAAAATACTTAGAATACAATTTTTTGTGAGATTTGTAAACGCTTGAAAAAATCAGCTGTTTCTCTAAAACTTACTGAGGGACATTTTTTCAAACATTATTGGGATAAATGTTCAATAAGTATCCATATACTTATTGCCAAAAGCATTTGCTGCACCTTTCCAAATCAATTAAGTTGCCCCAGTCTCTTCCATGGTCAGATGTATTGCTTCTGCAAACATTTTGGAAAATGATTCATTCTCAGGCATGGCAGACAACTCAAGAAAAATTTGGACATGAAGGAAATGTGGCCTTAAGCTTTTGTAGTCTGCTACATTTTCACTGCAGTACAAAGTCTTATCAGATGATGTCACTGCAGATCAAATCTACGTCTATCTAAGAGTTACCAGAAGAAGACATAATAGGAGAAGTAGTGTCATACAATACGTAAACTCCTAAATTTGGCTTTAGTTAAACCCTCTGTGTTTCTATTCAGTCATCGTTAGTCTTGTAAAAATAAACATTCTCTTATGCTACAAAAATTGGGATGTGAGACGAGAATGACAAACTACAGACAGTTTTTGGGCAACTATTCTTCTGTTATAAGCTGTCTTTGTGAAGCCAGGTGTCTGTGAGTTATTGCTTGTTACCATGGTAATCTGTGGTCAGATTACCACAGAGGTAGGTGACCTTCAGGTTAAAGTTGAGCTGATTGAGCTGAATGTATAATTATATACCAAATTATATATGAAGTATATATAAAATTGAGTTTATATAGGTTATATTTAATATGACCTTTTGTTAATACAGGGAAAACAAATTTAAAGAGACCACAAAATAATGTTTATAGCAAACCGAACAAAATATACTGGTTAACCAAATGTAAATATGTATATTAGTGACCTTGAAGAAATAATAATCAATAATTAATTCCAACTTTTGGATCTAATTTGTGTTTTATAAACGACTCAAGCTGTGTGTTGTTTTGAGAATAGCATAAATAACTCACAAAAGCCCCAGATTACAGACATTCATGTTGTATATCATTGTATGTAAACCTCTGACTTTAATTGTTTGTAATAACTGTCATAGCAACTACAGTGTTTTTTGCTTATGGCCTCCATTAACTAATCAAAGTTATTCTGATCTCCGAGGAAGAAGGCCTTATGGCCAGTAGAGGGAGACAAAACGCAAGTGTTCAACAACAAAAATCTGACTTGTGAAGTATGAGTTTAAGTATGAAAAACCAAAGGGAAAAGTTTGTATTTGAAAAAACAAGGAACTGATTGTATATTGGCAAGATCTTAATCCAGAAAAAGAAGGGATGGTGTGTCCAGGTTGAGAACAGAAGGAGCAGCTGGTCCAGCCTGAAATGATGGCAGAGACAAAACTCTTCACTTTTGGACTTCCTTTCTCACAACCCCTCTCTTCTGCTCCCACCTTTGATTTCTTTCTTTCTTTCTCCTCTTTCCTTCCCTCCCTCCCTCACCTACTCCTGCCATCCTACTCTCTTCCTTTCATTTCTTATCCTCTTCCTTTCTTTCTTCATTGCTTTCTTTCTTTCTTTTTCCTTTATTTCTTTCTTTCCCTCCTCCAGTTCCCACGGAGCGCACGGGTCCGGCCGGGCCTGCTATTGTCCAGGATATCCCCGCCTTGTTAATGGTTTCCTGTGCACACACAGAGGGCCGCTGAGAGAAACATGCAGCCGCATCTGATACCAGCCGTCGATACTGCACACACATGAAAACAAACACACACACTCAGAGTCAGTGGGAAAAACAACAGCGAGCATCAACAAGCAAACACACACTCCAGAATGTACACACTTGGGCAAACAACAATAAATCAACAACATCTACCAGAATGAATGGTTTATTGCAGGGAACATGTCATGAACAGCAGTAACAGAAATGGAAAACTGACAACTAATTTATTGGCGCTTGTTTGTGCTCTGTACAACCATAAACCTTACAGGCTGAAAGTGAGGACACAAAAAAACTGTCTACAACACCAGCCGTTTCATCAATTATGCAATCCTGTTTCTTTGAAACTGATTTGACTTAAAGGGCTTCAGAATTATCATTGGCAACAATGCAACACTCAACAAATAAAAGCACATAGATAACTGGAGACAAGGTGAAAAAAAAAAAACAACCTATAGCCTTAATTTACAAAATATAAATGCAAGATGATGCAGAAACATTCCTAAATGCCATTCTGAACAATCATGTGGTCATGCTTCATTGAAACTGAGTTGACTTTTTCTAATACATTTATTGTCGATGCTGTAATACTAAACAAAGTATGTAAATAACTTGGACATATGGTGAACGAACCTGCCTTGTTTACATCAGAGAAAAACAAAAGTGAGAATTCACTATAGAACGGAAAGTTAGGAAGACGGCTTGGGCAACAGTGCAGATTATGATTAGTTGGAGCCAAGCTGGTATTCAAGCCTTAATTCGGAGTATTTAGTCAGACACCTGGTTTCAGTTATTACGCCCCATAAATTGTCGTAAAAAGAGGGGTGGGGAAGGAGTTATGTCATGACTCTGAGCCCTGTCCCTCCCCTCTGCAGCCAGGGCATCCAGTCATCTTCATGCAACTCAGGAAAACAACAAAGGGGGCAGATGGGATTGTTTTCACCAAGGAACTTATTGAGCATCTGGAAAAGCTATTTCTGACTGGCTGACAACAAGAGGGTGAAGCTACTGAAGAGGGATCGATCAGCTCAATAAATCCCTTTTGTTGATGTTTACTTGTATTTTTATTCATTTATATATATAAAAACCTAAATGTATAAACATTTTACTCTCCTCTGTGGGATATCATCAAAATAGAAAATACATAACACTTTCTTAGCAGGGAACATAAAGTCTTGCCCTTGAGTCCGGCTCAGCTGGGAAGTGAAACGAGTCTGTGTAAGCAAGTCGTGCTAATTGAGTCAGAAAGCTCCTATCTCCATGCCCCAGGGTCTGTAGGGTTTGCCCACACTGGCGCTCTGAGCCGGGGGGCTGATGGCAGTGGTAGGGGAGATGATCGGGAAGGCGCTGAAGGCGAAGGGGAAAGCTGAAAGTGAGGAGAGAAGCGGAGGAGAGAGCTTGGATGCTGACGACGGAACCAGGGCCGGGTGCAGAACGGTGGAGGGAGCAGAAGAGGTGGACGGGATCCTTATTGGACCCTGATCCGAGAGTGGGGTGGAGCTGTCGCTGCGTCTGCCAGGCACATGAGTCTCTGCGACTAGAGAGGAGGATGTGGGCGAGGTGGAGGAGGAAGGAGATGAAGAAGATGTGGACGACAGAGGATTATGAGGGCTGCTGGTGGTGCTGCGGGGAAGAGGTGCCAGAGGAGCCCCCTGTTGGTGCTGGAGGAGGATGGGATGCGCAATGTGGGGAGGAGGGGATCCAAAAGCAGAGCCCCAGGCCAGGTGACTCAGGCCGGTGTGAGCCTCTCTCTGACTGGCGTAGTTGTTCAGATGAGAGACGAGGCGGATTCGCAGAGGGTCTGTGCTGTCCAGGCCCTCAATGATGCTGAGATAGCGGGCGGTTTCAGCCAGGCACTCCCTGAAGCCCAAACCACGGTAATCCATCGCCAGGGCATGGGCATCAAAATAACCTGGGGGGATGAGGAAAGGAAACCACTTAAATTTTACACCACAAAACAAGTTTCCACATAACTAAAGAGAGGCTCTGTCACATGTAATCATTCCCTCGCCTTTAGGGAAACCAAGATTCCCATCCAAGAGGCGACTTGTGTAAAATTGCGATACACGTCAGGTCTACAAATGTATTTTTGTATGAAGGAAACTATCATTGGTACTTTGGTATGCACTGAAAAAAAACTTTCTAATGACTAGAATGAGAAGCTTGATGACCAGTTGCTCTGAAATAGTAAACATCAGACGTTTTTTTTTCAAGGAGTGAATGCACCAGGAGGTGTTGACAACAGCAATCATACGAAACTTGTTAATGAGCTAAGAACACAAAATCTTTAACAAGATGCCAACAAATATTGAGACATGTCTCTGGTTCAGTTAGGCTAGGAGAGAGCAGGTAACAGGAAGGTTGAACATATTGCAGCAAAGGTGCTCTGTTCTGTTTTGAACTTTCAACCTCTGTCAGTCATGGAACAGGCTGAATTTGGAAATGTTGGCAACTAGAAGATTACTGTCTGTGAATATTAATTATTCACATTAATAATTAATTATTAATGTGAATAATTAATATCTTTGTACATGCTACTCTCAAAACCACATGCCAGTCTCAAAGTCTAGTCAAATGTCTAGCTTGGCTTTACCAAAATTGGAGATCCGGTCATTACATATGTTGTGGTAAACAGAACTTGTAAAACTTATATTAAAACATAATAAATCAATAAATATAAATAGTCTGAAAATATTTTTTGTGAGTCTTGTTTAAGTAGTTCATGTTTTGAAAGCATTCTAACGGATTTTACCCTTCAACTTTCTTACTAAGTTGAATATGTTTTAACAAACTATTGAAAAGAATGTAAAATTGGAATAACTGGCTTTCCTTAAAACTGTTATACAGGATTAATTTTGTGAAAAACCAAGATGGCGTCCAAGAAGCACTATTCTCTATTAAGCGCATAGCAACCTCTCTGCTCTGGAAACCACAACAGAATTTCATAAACCCTAAGAATATATATATATTTAATGTCTCTAAATATGTATACCAGGTTTTATCTTTATGCCACATGTAAACTGATTTTATAACAACATTATTACACTTTGTTTGTCAAGTGGTGTCATAATTTCCCAGGTTGCTTCTATCTAGTTTGTTTTATTCCTGACTGTCTATGCATTCCTCTTTACTTTATCATTCTTGCACCCTGACCAGTTTGTTGCCTGAACCAAACAAGACCTGTCATAGTCTTTTTTTTAAAGCACTCCATGCAAAAGGGAAAATCCCATTTTATCGCCCACTTTTTTCAGCCAATATTACACTGAGCAAGGCAACCAGACCCACCAGTGTATATTTTTATATGGTATTTCAAACACTACCTCCACGTCTGTGGTTTTATATATTTGCTTATTCTCTGCACTAATTTAAAAGAAAATAACCGTGACAGAGAAATCCTAGTCAATATAATAACTAAAATGGAAACAAACCCTGATTATTTTCCTGACTGATACTATCTGCCTCGGCTGCCATATACGGATTATGTTATAATGCACAAGCATTTAAACACAGTTGAGATGATGGGACCTGTTGATCAAGTTATGGAAGGCACTGAAAATAAAATTCAGTTATTATGGTCCCACACAGTCTTGGATTGGCTCTGCAACAGACCAATAAGTACAATGAGGTTATGTTTTTACCTTTGCCTCCAGCAGCATGAAGCATCTTGAGGTGATCAACAGTCATCTGCAAAATCTCTGCTTTTTCAAGCTTGGCAGAACCCTAGAGTATGGAAGGGGGCAATTTATATTACTTTTAATTGAAAAACAACCCACACACAACACATATAAAGCATTTTATTGTTGTTAAGTGTCTTGTAAAGCATTGCTAGTGCGCCCACCTGCTTCTCATAGGCGCTGGGAACCAACCTGCGGAGCTCGCTCAGGCTGTTGTTTATTCTGTCCCTGCGCCGCTTTTCTATGATCTGACAAATTAATAAGACTCTGTTAGGCATCAGTCTGCTGTCTAAAGCATCAATATATATATACATATGTATAAATTTGATGAATTTCTCAAATCTGATTGACTTACTCCTCTGCGTCTTTTCCGCGCCTGCACCTGAGTTGATGTTGTCGGAGACATGGACCCGAGAGGAGAGCTTATGTTCCTACAGTAGTCAAACAAATGGAATTTTAGTAAAACAAAAAACAAAACTTTATTGCCTAAAAAAGCTGTCTGACGTAATTCGGGGATGAAAATCTTACCCATTCTCATCTGCGCTCTCTTTCTCCACTTCAATAGTTTCATCCAGTTCGCTGTCCGACGAGCTAAAATCGTGATTCCGTTTCATTTTTACGGCTTCAGAGTATTTCCCCTCGGTGTGTCGCTCGGGTCTGCCAGACGTGCGTATGCACAGGTTCGTCCGAAGCGCCTCCGTTTGAAGAGCTCGGCGTTCCCACGGTGTCATTTCAACTGTGTTGCCCGCCAGCGGGGGCGGGGCTTAGTGCTCGAAGGAGCCAATCACAAAGCCGCCTGGACTTTGATTGGCAGGGCAGTTGTGGCCAAGCACACACCAGCACGCCAGTGCCTCTCGAAGACTTGAGAGGGGAATAAAAGTTCAGACGTCTCACTCGGGGAACTATTTTGATGGGCATGAGAGAAATAAAACTATGGCCACATATTTGGACTTGCAAGAAATCTCAATATGGAATACCCAAAGTATATGACAACAATGACAACAACAACAAAAAAAAATGTTAATTTAGTCAGTGTAAGCAAGCAGATGTAAAGATACCCTGGAAAACAACAACAAAGAACTTAAAAGAATGCACATCTGCAAAATAACCACTTTGGAGACGCAGTACAAGTACAAATGACACAGCAGTGTGGTCTGTGGTCGCTTTGAGTTTCTTCAAGTCGAGAGTTTCTGAGGAGTTTGAGGGCTCTTTGTTTCACAATCAGACCATGATGGGACCACTGGTGTTTTTAACTTCTAAAAAAAGAAGAGCGCTGCTATTCCTGCCATTTAGATCTATTTCTGTTCAACGATTTTAAATCTGCAGTTATGCTCGTTTCTGCATGTGTGGCATCTGTGTCCAAAAGCATTTAGCTGCTCCGACATATACAATATATCGTAGTTGAGGATAAGAAAATGTAGCCATGGATTTAGACAGAGGCGGGTAGAGTGCCCAAAAATTGCACTCAATAAAGAGTAGCACTACTTCAACCTATTTTTACTCAAGTAAAAGTAAAAAGCTGCTGTACAAGAAATTTCTCAAGTAAGAGTAAAAAAAGGTATTTGGTCAAAAGTCTACTCAAGTACTGAGCAACTGATCAAATTATCAATCATTTAATATTAAAAAATTACATCATCTGGCAAATAAAAATATAGAGTTAAGTGGAAATTTTGGTACTTTAAGGACCGAAATAACAATAATTCATGTGAGTAAAAACTAACAAAATCAGGCAAAAGAACATTTTTCCAAACCAGTTTCTTTCAATAAAAAACTTATGAAACTTTAACAAAAACTGCAGGTGTGTGACTGTGTCTGGTGAATGTTTGGCTAAGACATGTTTGTTTTTCATTCAATGGGAAGACAATCCAGAAATAATACACATGTAAGAGCAGCAATACTTCATAATAAAATTACTCAAAGTGCAGCAGAGTAAAAATAATCCTAAAAGTAAATTTTTTCCCAAAACGTTACACAAGTAGGTGTAACTAGTTACTACCTAACTCTGGACTTAGCTTGAAAAGCTGAGTCTACAATCTAATTTCTCTTAGTTTTTTCTAAGAAGGAAACTATTTCTCTAAGTCTGCTACAAAAATAATGAAATTCAAAATGCATCTACAAAACAGTCATGTGTGCAGTTGTTCATTTCATTGCAATTTGTTTGACAGAAAACATGGAAAACATGGAAACAAATGATCTAAGAGTTGATAAATTAGCTTGTTCATTAGCTGACCTATGTGCTCAGGATGCAGCTTCAAAATAATGAGCTCTTTTGATTTAGTAGGTGACTGTTTTTTGTAACTGAATATATTTCCAAACAGCTGAATTGGTCTCTCTTTTATGTGATGTGACAGGGGAACGTGTTGTAAACTTCTTACAGTCATCTACAAGGCCTTGTGCAGCAACAGGTTGGGAAGGGGTTGTATAGTGTCATGTTAGTCATACAGTTTCAATTGCATTTGAAATGCTTCCATAAGGAAAGTTTCATTTTATATCACTTGCTACAATGTCTGTCCAAAAGATTTGATTAGAAAAACAAACATATTCTTTATGAATTTCAAAATAAGTTACATTTGTGGAAAGCAAGCATTCCCAAGTCTAAATAACTTGATTATAGTAAACAATTTAAACAAAAACATTGTCTTAATCTTACTTTAGGTGGACAAGGTTCTCAATAATAAGCACTATATATATATATATATATATATATATATAATACGTTTTCAAGTTTGACCTTTCTATGCTTCCATATATCAAATCAGCAACTAGCTTGTGCCGCTCCTTGATGAAGAAAGGAGCATCACAAGCTCCTGGACAGTGATCCACATCATCAATGTCAAGAGCTGCTGCTTAGAAAAAAAATTACAGACAAATACTACAAATCAGTCTTTGACAAACATTAAAATACATTGTGACGCATAACCAATCCATGCTTTAAAAAAATAATAATAAATTCAAATATTTTTTTTACTTTTTTTCTGTGAGTGCTAACATTCCCTCTCAACAGAGTGACAGCCTTATCGGTAAGTTGTGTTGCAATTTTCCAAAATCTTCTTAGTTGACAAAATTACAGATAAAAACTACAAATCAAGCCAAGTTACGTTGATATGTCATTTTCAAGTTTGACCTTGGAAAGCAAGGCTATATACTGTATTTTCAAATTTAGATTATTTTTACTAGATATTTGGAGACCGTGTTTGAAATTATTTGCGGTTTTGGGAGATACTGATCTTTCCAGACATAGAGGATCTTTGAAGAAACTTTGACAGCGGTCCAGTGGACTTTCGGTGCCCCCCACCTCTCCTCTCTCTCACTGTGTGTGTGTGTGTGTGTGTGTGTGCGCGCGCGCGCGCGTGTGTGTGTGCGTGTGTGTGTGTGTGTGTGTGTGTGTGTGTGTGTGTGTGTGTGTGTGTGTGTCCCGGTGGTGACGAGGAGTGGCTGGCCGGCTGTCAGCACGCGCTGGCCGTGGGAAAGTTCCCTAACCGGCGCTGATAACCAATCAGAGGCCGACGGCCGTCTCCGGCGCAGGAATGAATGGAGCAATTGGTCGGGGCGACGGGCGGTCTGCGAGCGAGCGTGTGAACCTGTAATCCAATACTAACTCAGCCCGGGAGGACAGACAGAGGCAGCGCTGCCGCAACCAGAGGAAGCCACCACGTCTAATCTTACCCCACAGAGAGACCTCATGCACGGTGGAGACTCCGTGGCCACTTCAAGGTCTCTGTGAGAGCAGTCAGTCAGTCCAGTACCCCACATCTCCTTCTCCCCGGAGTTTCCACATCATCACCGCAGCGCGACTGCTGGCTCCTATGCTGGTCACACTCCCCCAAATAATTTGACAGATTCGCTGCTGTGTGTTTGTATACACAGAGGAGTCATGTTTCTGCATGTGGAGCTGGCTGCAGGGCTCTTCTGTCCAAGCAAGGGCTCCTGCGGGGGACCTCAAGTAGTTGTGTTATAGTTTTAAATCCTTTACGAACAAGCAGAAAGACTGCGCAACTCGAAGCTATGCATTGTTTCATGAGCTTTGCATCGTGTTTTATTTGTTGAGATGTTACTGCTCTTATTGTTTTAGAATTTAAGGACATCAGATATTGCATTTAATGTAGGCTACATTAACTTAGTCAGGGAAACAGAATCTGAAAGTTGATATTTTGTCTCTTTAGTTTAATGCTAAAAGTTTGAAACATAATTGGACAAAAAATAAAACCCATATACATATATGAATATATAAACTATTCAATAACTGAGTTCTAATCACAGACTTCTAACCTCTGAAATTGGTATTAAGCAAACAATAAACCGGTTACCCAAAGTTGCTTAAAACCTGATAAAATAAAGGGATTGACTAAAGCTTATTCAGTTCAGATAATAGATGGTCAAGTTAATTTATTTTAGTTCATCACATAGATTAATTACTTAAAAACAGATCAATGTTTTTAAGTCTTTATTTCTAATCATGAAGGCTTTCCATTTGCAGCTAATAAACACATTTAATATAACATCAGACCAAAAAAACAACATTCCTAAAGAGAAATGCCAGCAGCTCTGTGATATTATGTTTAATATTTGCTTAAAGGTTTTCTAGCTTCAAAAAGGTTATTTTAATGTGACTGATGAGTCAGTTTATTAATAGATTTTATTAGACAGAATATAATATATTTATTTGAGTGAGGCAAAGTGCTGAAAAGATATAGTTTTCTTTTCAAAACGTTTTTAAAAAGTAAATGTAAAGTTGTTGCTGTTGAATTGCTGACACCGGGATTCTGTGCTGAAGAAAAGCAGAGAACCAAGCCAGTCGAACATTTTTACAAAGGACTTTTCTCATTTTTGTCACACCAACCAAAAATGAAATAACACTGAAAAAGCTGAGGAAGCATTCGCATGCAAGGAGGAAGCACAAAATATGAACTTGTGGAATTACTTCAGTCAACAGGAGAGTACTATTTGTTCTGACCTGCTTGTGATTTTAATCTCAGCCTAATAAAAGTCAAACCAAAATCACCCTCCTCCCCCCGCCTCCCTTCATATGCACACTCTTGCACACACACAGCTTTTATTGTCATCGTTTTTCAGCTAGCGCCAAAGTCGCAGTAGCCCTTGTTTGGTTTATATGAATGAGAGGAAGCACTTAGGGCTGTTTTCATCTTATTGTTGTTGTATAAGGCTATGCTTACAGCAGCACAGACACACAGATGCAGAATAACATTGACTATATTGATTAATTATGAATTTATCTATGTGTGTCATTCTGAGGTGTTGGAGCTTGAGTCTAACCACCTGTAAGCTTTCGTCTCAGTATAACTGGTGTGCTTCCACATTACCGTCTGACAATATGTGTATACGTGTGTGTGTGTGTGTGTGTGTGTGTGTGTTAGTAGCGGTAGCGGGAGTAGAGGGGAGGAGAAGAAGGGGTGTGTGAGCTCTCTTGTTGTATTTCAAGTTCAACCAGAGTTCCCACGCTGTTATTTTCTGCCCGGCTGTCTTTGTTCTGTGGGTCTCATCACATGTTGTGATTAGTAGGGCCTTTCAGGGGCCGCCCTTTGAAGGTGAGGGCCAGCTCCGCCACATCATCATAACTCCCCCCTCCTGCCTCCCCACCCATCTTTTTTATGTTTCTGCACCAAATCGCATCAAATAAAGTGATGTTTCCACTGTTTTGCTCTTGTTTTATCATGTATTCAGTTATTTCTTTTTTTCCTAGCAAGTTTGCACACTGTTTTGTTTCTCCAGTTTGTTGTATTACAGCCACAAATTATTTTACTATATAGGCTGTTATCCTGCATGAAGGTGTTTTGGAGCCTCTAACAGCTTTTCTTCCATGATTGCCCTGTAATTAGCTCTCTCCCTCTTCTCATTAGCTCTCAACAATATGATGCTGCAACCATTTTTTTTTTTAGCCTTGGGGATTTCGTGTTACAAGGGGATGTTTTAATTTTCCCCCAACATTACTTGTGGCAAACTCTCCTTCCTTTTTCTTATAGAGCAGAGTTTTGAAGGCAGATGGTTGGATAAAATTTTCCATCAGGTTATCAAAGTAAGGGGACCAAATTCAAATGCATGACACAGTTTTTTAGTATTTTATTTTGTAAATCAGGTATATATATATTTTTTGCTTTTGCACATAGTTTCCCTCAGTCCTGCCTATTAAATCTTCCCCTCTCCCTGCCTGTCTCCTTCCTTAATAAGTCATTTTATTGTGGCTTTAAACTCAAAGATAATTTATGTGCCTAAAACCCTCAAATTGAAGCTAAATCCTCTCAGACAGACTGTTGATTAGGAGCCAGCTTAAACAGAAGACACTAAGACAATAATTTAGAAACATTCTAATTCCTTCCTGAGTGAGTCACATGTTTCCATGCCCTCTTTGCCCTTATTGTACAATAAAATGCGTTTAACTTGTATTTATTATTAAAAACATCATTTTCTTACAGTGATTTCATGTCCTTACTTCAGACATATTAAATCTAGGCTCTCACCAGAGGAAATGCTTGTGAATATTAAGGCTTTGACACTCTGCCACAGGTGGATTCCACCAATAAATTCTGCAATCTGTTGCATCTCATGCTTAATGTATTCGCACAGTGACCCACATGCCATGAGGTGTTTGGCTGTATCAGTTTGTTTGGATGTGATTTCCGGCCCAGAGCTGGGCCAGCTCTGCATGACTTCAGGAAGAGTAAATGGAGTTGGGCTGCAGCGTCGAGAGAGTGATTTTGATGAATGATGTTGATGCCACATTCAGGAACTCTCGGTCCGCTAAGTCGCGCAAATCTGTCAAGAGCTGAAAAGCTAAAGTGTTCTTTGTGGGGGTTTTTCTAGTAGACCTCAGGGTCCTCAGTTGGATACGTCAACAGATGTGCCAGCTTGCATTTAATCTTTAATTACTTTCATGTCAGCAGTGTTTGTTCAGTCATTTAAAGTCCAAACATTTCTTGTTTGCTTTTAAAAAATAAATATTCGAAGCAACTGTATTCCCTAAATAGTAATATTAGGAGAACCCACCACTTAGAGATTTTTCTTTGATCCTGTTTGAAACCGAACCGTGTATGGTTGAATCAATCAGTTCCTGACTGACTCAGCTGATGACGGATATAAAGTTCAAGGATGAAGGTGAACATTTGTAAGACTTCCAAAAATGTGGAGACAAAAGGCTTGTGGAACTAGTGTTAGAGTATGGTGGGGCCAAGAAACCCTGGCCTTGCGACAACAATCAAAGATCTCAGCCTGAGAGGTTAAAAATTGATACCTGTCACACTCTTGTAGCATCAGACTATCACCACACAGCTGACCTACATTACTACTAACAACAAGAAAGGACTACGAGGATCATGCTGAAGATGCTGATTGATCACCACAGAAGGAAAGGGAAACCAAATCCTTTCGCCTGGGACTCCTTCAAAATGAAGACAAGAGCTAACCTCTTTTCTTTTTCTTTGGTATGTTGAAGACAGGCCTAGGAGATGGGACAGACAAATGGGACAAACGGATGGATAGATGGATGGATGATCTTTTTCTGTGAACTTTTTCCTAGTTCCATGATTATGCAGATTAAACTCTATGCTGTTTTCAAACTGCTTAGGAACCACCCGTTTTGACTCTCATTGAACATATTGACTTACTTTGTGCAGTGCCCTATGATAAGTTTCTTTGGAATTTATTGCAAAAATAGGTAAATTAAACCAACCGCATGGAGGACCAGGACTGCAGATGTCTCTTGGCTGGCTGCGTGCCTGTGTCTCTGTCTCTAACTTGAACAAAAAAAATAAATGAAATAAAATACATAAAACTTTTGGGAATGGGACCACCTAGATGCTGAGTGCTGCGGCGTCTGCAGGTTTACCACAGACAGATGTTCATCCGCTCCAAACAATACGTCGAGCCGTTCTCTGGTGAGACCCTGCGGATGGTGAGCCTTGTTATTGTTTATAAATAGAGCTGTATGGAGCGCGGAGGAAGACTAACTTTGTTTCCCCTGACAGAGAGCGGAAGCGACGGCTAATTCTCCTCCAGACGTGTATGACACCCGACCATTGTCCCCTCGCGAGAGGGGGGGTGGGAGCCAAATGAGACATGAATGTGAGTGTCTTTAACAGGGTGGGCTGTTTGTGATGCAGGGTTGAGGTCCGTATGTGTGTATGAGACAGCCTGGTATTGTCCTTAAGGCGGGCGGGGATTTGAACGTGGTTTCATTGTTTGCCCTTGTCAATCATTGTTATTTCTTGTGTGAGTTGTTTTTTGAAAGGGCTCCTCTCTTTCTACCCCACTTCACTCTTATTCTTCTCCCTGCTTCCACTTCAGCTACAAACAGAGCACATCAGTCAGTGTGTTTGTGTATTGAGGAAGTGAGGGATGTGTCAAAGTTGACCCAGTGACACTCAGCTCTGTCTTGTCCCCTCCGTGGGAAGTGATGAGGGCCTCCCCATCAGTCTCTGTCACACCAACCCAAACACCAACATATTTACTCAAAATACTTATTTAAAGATTAAACAATTCTAGTGATTTTTCCCCCCTCTGTTTGACCATATTGAAGTGTAGTCTCACTGATCTACAAACTTAATAAAAATCAGATTTTAATCCAACTCTTTAAGAGTTTAGACTTTTAAATGTTGAGATTTTAAGTGCTGATTTGAAGTTAGTGCCTAAACATTTTTGGAGTCATGGTTTAACACGTCCAGTACTAAAATTAACTTTTTTGGTTCTGGTTCACCAGGATCATTTCAATTAAGCTGTTTTATGTAGCACAAACTCACAACAAATCTAGTCTCAAGGCACAAAAAATCCCTTAAATTCAGAAATACTCAGTCAATTCAATCCAATAATGTAGCCAAATTTAAAATCGATTATATACAACTCTGCACCCCATTGAAAACCTCATGGTTATTCCACCAAATATTGATTTCTGAACACTTCCTGAGTTAAAACAGTAGTACTGTTGTTTCTAAATGAATATGAACTTGTTGAAATTTTGGAGACATGCTGTCAATAGTTCATAGACTAAAAGAATGGTGTTCAATTTACTCAAACATATATCCATAAAAAGTAAAATCAGAGAAAATGTTAGTTTTAAGTGGTCTCTTAATTTTTTTTCCAGCGCTCTGTATGTACACAGACTGAGTCCTCATGGATCTGTGTGTAGCAACAGTGATCAGTCGTTTGCAATGTGCTGTTGATTCTGAGGGAAAATTGTTTATCTTCTCTAAAGTAACCCGAGACCATATTAGTTGTGAATCAGCACCATATACATAAACTGAATTTCATTGAATGAGTCATTACAGCATGCCAATGAAAATCTAATCTATTCAGTATTTAATGTTGTACGATTCTTTAATATATTGGTTTGGGGCCTAATGCAAACCCAGGTTTCTTCAAATCCAAGCCTTGAAGATCCGTCCTGCAACTTCTAGATGTTTTTCTGGTCCAACAGACTGAATCAAATGGCTGAATGACCTCTTCAGTTTGCAGTCAAGTTCTCCAGCAACCTAGTAATTACCTCATTATTTGACTCAGGTGTGTTGAAGAAGACACATCTAATAGTTTCAGGATGTTAGCCCTGGAGGGCTGGAGTTTATAGACTCCTGGTCCCACCTGATCTGTGGAAAAATAACAAGAATTTAAGATTGAGAGTTGCAGTTTAAGAGCTTTGCAAAAACATTAAATTAATTCCAATACAGTGCATCTGGAAATTATTCACTGTGTTTTGCTTTTTCCACATTTTCTTATGTTACCGCCTCATTCAAAACTGTTTGAAATTATTCTCTTTCCTCAAATTTCTACACACAAATACCCCACTATGACAATGTGGAGAAAAGTTTTGGAGATTTTTATTGGAACACATGAAATATCCCTCCTTACTGAGATGTACATTCATACTAAAATGATTGCAAAACCCACTGGACTCTACTTCACTGGACACCAGGTTTGGGATAGCAGTAATTTGAAAATGAGTTAGAAACTCTTCATGCTGCATGTGAACGCTCTGAGGCACCTGTAGAGTTTGTCTGAAAGCAGATGGATCAACATATGTTACAGAGATAATGTTAGTGATTTATTTTCCTTCCCCACAGGAAACCAAGACGACTCCAACACACCCTTTTGTCTGCATTTCTCAGATCTTCCGAAAAGGTCGTCTAATCCTCCGTCTGGTACATCTGATACCTAATTCAACAGGTGGATGGGATGTAAAAAGAAGGTACTCGACTCCCGTGTGTTGGGTTCGGTCAAGTACCTGCTGGCAATAATCAGTTAATTTAATGTGGAGATAAGAATGGGATGTAGAGTGACGGTAATTTCTTCTTTTTTGCGTATGTGGGGGTTGGGGGTGTTTGGGTGGGACTCATGTCTGGAGTGAGAGAAACTCCTGGTGGGTGGTCACTGTGAGAGGAGGGTGAAAGTCAAGAGAACAAAGCAAGTTACTTAACTTTCATCTCAGCTTGTGGCTATTATTTGTGTTAAGCTCGACCTAATCACACTTCTACACCTGCCTTGTGCTGTTGGAAAATCATAAATCTGTAATGTTTTGATCTTTTCTACATAATAAGAGTCAATGAGATGGAAGCTGCAGCTGAAATTGAAAAAGCAGAAGAAACTGAAGAAAGACTTCAGCAGGAGATCCTGGTCTTTGCCATGACTGGCTCTAAATGCTTCAGGTCTGATGCTATGATATGAAAGCAACGTAATCTGTGAGCCTGACATGAATTCATGCTGACATTTGAAATGAAAATCAGCACCAATTTCTCGCATTTGTCAAACAGTGTATGTGGACACACACCTTCAACAAGCATGAAAACTACTAACCACCAGTCTTCCCTCGCTAACTCGATAACAAGCTCGAAACTCTTGAAACATGTTTTAACGTTTGACATTTGGCCTCCAGTAGAAATACCCCTTCCTTCAAGCATCTCCGAAAACCTTGGGAGACGGAGAAGCCCCCCTCCTCTCCAGCTGCAGCAGAGGGGGTTCGCGATCCTCTGACCCTCGTAATGATGGAGGGTCAAGAGTCAGGCTGTGTGAGGGAATCGTCTGCGTCTGCAGAGCGCGTGAGGAACGCCTGGGAACCAGAGCTCGCTGTGTGATCCTGTGAAATTGATCTTTCCAGAAGGGACCCGTGGTGTGTATTTATGTTTAGGTGGTGGTGGTTGTGCATGTGGGCTTGTTTGTAAGATTCAGCTGAAATGGTAGAAGCAAGTTGGGAGAGACTTTGCTAAATTAAGTTTGCATGTCTTCTCAGAAAGAATATCGGGCTTTGAGTTATTTTTATTTAAAACAACCAAATTCCAAAAAGTTAAACGTGACTTGATCTTTTTGAGAACTAATTTAATTTAGCAAAAGTCCAGATTTTGACAGTTTTTAAAAATCCTGAATGTATTTTGAAACACACTTCCAAACGCTTGATCCTCCACATTTATCTGTTCGAAAAATATCTCCAAGGAATTGTTTCCAAGGAAGTAATGTTTTGGAAGAAGTTAGCTGTTGGGTGTTTTGCTCCAAATGTGTGTCAGTGTGTGCCCACTGAGTCAAAGGAAATGTGGTAATGTGACTCAAATAAATGTTATCTAACAGCAGGAGGTCACACAAAGCCATTTTAGTTGGAAACAAACTCGCTTAATTTAGTCAAGGTGTCCTAATCTGTCATACATTATAAATGAATTGGCCCAAATGGGGATCGGATACTCAATCAGACAAGGTGAAGTAACACATCTTAAGAAAATAATGTGCAAATAAATAAGTTTACGTTATTTATTTACCTCCATTATTATTCAAAATGCGTCACTTCTATAGGTACAAAATATTTATTTTTTAATAAGTACACAAGGATTGGTCTGCATTTTTTTATAACAGAGGTTTTGGGAAATTATCACCAAGGATAAATTAAATACTATATTTTCAGTTGAGGCCAAAATGATTCGCACGCCTGGCTTTATAACTGTGTTCAGTTCAATTGTCACAGCTGCTAAATGACTCCACAGTGGTAAAATCAGTATGTTAATGTGAGCAAGATGCATGGAGAGGAAAACAAATGTTTTGCATGTTTGTGAGTATTTCCGTGAGAGACTCCTCCAGTGAAGCCTTGGCTACTCTTTTATCTTCAGCATCTGCTTTTCTTCTTAACTCTCGCTCTCTCTCTGTCTCTCTCTCTCTCTCTCTCTCTCTCTCTCTCTCTGTCTCTCTCTCTCTTTCTCTCTCTCTCTCTTAGACCAAACCTCCACTGTCTGTCTGTTCAGCCTGTTTGGACTCGACCACTTCAGTCATATCTGTAGGCTTCTTGTGGCGGCTACAAAAGCAATCCCTGCTTGTGCTTATTCAATCACAGAGGGATCTTGGGGAGGTCTTTCGTCTGTCTGTGCCCTCTTAGAGGCTTTGTACTGACATTATGAAGCAATCACATCCATTAGTTGGGACTTGTGATGTCTGATCCTGTCGCAGTACATGGGGCCTGTGTTAAAACGTGGCACGCCCCATTCAGAAATTCCTAGAGGTCTGTTCCAAGAACAATTTTTTATTTTTTTTAACTAAAACTTTACATCAGTTACAGAGGTCATGATATAAAGGTCTGCTTCCGTGAGGATTATAGAATTAAATGACTGAAAAGTTTTTTGAATATATTACTGTGGGAAAATTTAAAGATTGTAACATGTAAATATAAATGTTTTTAATTTGTCATTCTAAATTGTAATCTTTTTCAATACTTAAATGGCCTCGTTTGTTTATGAGTTAATTTATCCAATAATAGGTCATTCATAAAGTGATTGTCAGATAGTGAGCCAGCTGCATTGCATGAGAAATTGACATTTTGAACCTCTTTTATTCTACGTATAAAATAATAGAGGGGAAGAAACCTCCTTTTGAGGTTTGACAGCAATTGTTTGTTGCATATTTTCATGTAAAATGTCTTCACAGAGGGAATTTAGGCAGCACTGACTTCCTCAGCCATCCCCACAGCACACAGGCTTCTTCTGGTCAGCAACACTACAGCTGCTTGATCAGCATGTAATGCAGCAGACCAGACTTCTTATTTTTAAAGAATTTTCTTTTGGCTCTATTGGTCTTTATTTCATAGTAGATTTACAGCTATTATGTGAGAGAGGAGGAAACATAAGGCAGAAGTCATCAGGCTGGGACTCAAACCTGTAATGGACGCATTGAGGACTCAGGCCTCCATAAAGAGATCACATGCTCTACTCTTTGTGCCACACCCAGGCCAATTTTCTGAAGAATATTGACCCTTTGCAACTACGTCACTTATTAATTCGAAGTGCCATGATGGACGTCGGAAGTGAGGGACGGGAGTAGTGAACTGAGCCGCTGTTTCTTTTGCCAGTTTATTTGTGGCTTCTACTTGTTCGAGTCAAGCTTATTTGTCTGTGAACGTAACGCACTTGGTTGGGGCTCATAGATGGTGGTACAGAAGCTTGGAATAGCTAGTTTAGAAACCGATCCGTACCCTCCCTCCCCCTCCTGACCTGTTGATCAAATTACCGACTTTGCCTGAATTCAGTCTACATGATTTATATCACTATGCCATAAACAGTGGTTTCCCTTAAACCGGAGCAGCATTAAAAACATACAGAAGATGGGATGCTAACCATTTTTCTATACATGCCAGGCTACATGACGGTGGGGCATTGTTTCCATGGTTACTAATGGTTAGACGCGTACCTTCTCTCCAGATTAGAAAGATATTTCTAATGTCTAGATATCTTTCTAATCATACTTAATTATAAAGTATATGAACTTTAATCTTCATATACCTTATAAAAAGTTTTCGCTGTAAATCCGCGGTTACACCAAGGCCTGCGTGAGTCATTGTGATTGACAGCTGCTATCCATCACCACCGTATCTTTCCTTGTTAAAAGTCATACAATAAAATGACAATTTGGTTTGTATCCTTGTCTTTCTCTGCTGCCGACCGCGCGGCATCCTATGGCCATTTTTACTGCGGAATCAACTAAATAAAAGCGATATTGTTTTGATGTCCGTCATGGCGGAGCAGGGGGAGTTTTGAAGAGAGTGCCGTCGCATGCAAAGAGTAAACGATGAGAACAAACGAGGTAATTTTCACTTGGAACAGACATTTGAACAAATACATCCTTTACAGTCGTGTCAAAGAGATCCTTGGCACTGTAGGTACAATCATATTTTACATTATTAAAAGTTACTTTACAGATGTAAATCAAGAGGCGATTATCAATGGGTAAAGAATGTAGGACTGAGTACACATCCCTGGAGAACTCCTGTGCTTATATTGTTGGTAACTAATATTATAAACAGGTATAAACTGTGTTTTAGTCTTGAGGGAAGGTCAAAAATCAATTTATAGAGCAAAGTTTCAAGGTACTGCTTAAGAGAGATTCGATATAAGCCGCTATTAGAAGCCTGTGCTACGGCCTGATTAGAAGGGAGCAGTAAAGCAGTCATGGTTTGATCAAGGCAGTGGCCAGAAAATCAAGAAATACTTAAATTTATAGGTAAAGTGTGCACCAGGTAGGCCTTTTTAGGGCACAAGAAGACAGAATCGAGGCCTGGTTGAACACTGAGAGCATAGTTTGAGTAGGACTTGATTACCACAGTCAACTTGGCAATGCATGGGTCTCACCATAGTTATGCTTTGGTTTAATGAGTTGCTGAGTGAAGACAGTAAGCTGTACCACAAACCCCAGGTGCATGACGACAGTGAGCAGTATGGATTTTCTTAACGTGTGATTGGCTGAAGAAAAGGGTCCTACTCCTAAAAGACTTGTATGCCATCATAAAAAGTAATATTTTAAATAAGTTACTTAATCTACTTTGATTTGAATAATTGTACCATATCATAAACTCTTTGCCAACTTTAACTAAATTAACACTTTGCCCCATAAAAGGGACAAAATTGTTAGATAATTGCTGGAGCTGTGCTGATATAGCTTACCGCATTTAGTGCTGTAAGATTTGCAGGTGGGAAGCCATTGCTTTGAACACGTCAAAGCTAGGTTGTGTGGGAAGTTGCTGACCATCGCTGACTACACGACTTGAATGATGTTATTACATCACTCCGAGGCCCAGTTCAAAACATTAATTAAACACACTTCCCTGGTTTGTTTGCTTTTGGACTTGTGAGTGACGTGTGTATGCCTTCGTGTGCATTGTGTGTGGTTTCTGTGATGTGAATCCAGGTTCACTCACCAAGTCTCACTGTTTGCTGTGTGTGTGTGTGTCACACAGTGGTTAGCGCAGTGCTGATTGCTGTTTATTTGGTCTGTGGGTCGACACAGAGCCTTGCAGTTAGAAGCGCTACTGACAGCACTGTTTTTATTGGGTCCCTGTGGCTGAACCAACACTAACATTGGGGTCGCGCTCTTCGCTCTGTCCCCCACACCAAAAAACTCCCATACCAAGGTTCCTGTCTGCTTCAAAATAACGTACAGTTAATCACCATGTGTGCAACATGAGATTTTTACTGGGGAAATATAGATATTTTTGCCCCAAAATTATGCGGAAATCCATCACACTGACATGGATCAAAGACCTAACAACTACTCTTTTGATAGAACCACCATTTATTGTTGCTTAAATAAGACAGACAATCTGTCTGCATGTCGGTGTGAGTAAACTGCTCCATTTTGTGCAACATTTGATTGTTTTGTGTATCGTCTGGACAGTGGCGGTTTCTGATATGAGCGACATGGGCAACCGCCCAGGGCAGTATGTTGTGGGGGGGCAGCATGAGTTGTTAACTTCTCCTCTATAGTCTCTATGTCTGGACTAAAATCTAGGGATGTAAATCAAAAGCTTTTTCATCCAAAGAAAGCATTCAGACACTGAAAAGATCTTATTGACACAAGAAGAACACTGAACATATAAAAAGAAAAGTCCAAAAGTGAAAGATGCAGTGGCAACATCATGATCTGAGGAGACTTTTCTTCATATGGAGCTGCAAGTTGTTTTTGGTCAGAGTTGATGAAATAATAGGCCAGTTTGGACCCATAACCTTCAGGTAGAAAACTGAAGAGACAGAGATGCCTATTTTTCAGCTCTTCTGAGTCCAAGTATTCATCAAACCATGAGAGAAAAGTTACAGTTTCAGAAAATATTCCTGAAGTTTAAATTCTAAACATTTGTGTGCCTATTCCCCTCTAAAGGAAATTATTTTTGGTATTTTACAGCTTCCTGTATAATGTCTCATGACTTGGTGGACATGGTGGAAGGCCTGCCTTATCAGATGAAGGTTAAAGCTCACACACACTTGCACACGAACTCACACACACACCTATATATACTGACATGCACAAGGTGGTACACGGTACATGAATGCCTAGCCATCCATGTAATATGACCCTGCCTCAGCCTACACATGAACACACGCTGATAAAGAGGTCACCGCTGTGCCGTCTGGTGGTCAACCCCCCCCCCATAACCCACACACTCACACACACAGAGTGTCTATGTGTGATTGACTGTTCACACAGTGAACAGGAAGAGAAAGGTATATATCTAAGCATTGATTGATCATTATTGTCCCTTTATTTTAAACCTAAAACACACAGCTCGGCATTTATTCTGCTGATATCTCCCTTTGCTGAAAGAAGCGGAGATGCACTGGTGACCTCAGGGACACAGAGGGTGGGATGCTGGGATGAGACGGCTGTTTGTGCGTGTGTTTATCTACTAGTCCCCACTGTAACGGCTGCTCCCGGCCGTCCAACCAGCTGTCTGCTCAACACACTCCCACATAAACACACCAATGTGCACACAACACTGAGCAGCTGTGAGAGATCCCCCCCGCGGCTGCTTCCCAGGCTGAAAGAAAAGAGAGAAGGGGAAATGGCTGGAAAGGATTACACACAACAATCAGCCAGTCGCAGAGCGACAGCCACACGTGGAACCTTGTGAATGTGCGGATTATCCAGGAAGTTATAGCGCTCATTCCTGTCGCATGATGAATAGTGTTGTAATCTTCATGAGAGAGCTATTAAAAGGGTAGTATGATGTAAAATTGGCTTTTTTGAGCTTTATATCATGTTATAATGTTATTCCCTCATCAGAAACATACCTGGAGTGTTGCCTTGAAAGACATGTCTCCGACATGTCTGAGAAATCCTGCAATCTCCCATGGCAAACATTCAGCTGTGCAAAATACCTGGTTGGATGTAGCTCTGCCTTCGAGGACGAAGCTCCTCCTAGCAGCATCCAAGCTACTGTACTTCCACCTCAAAGAGCACCCCTCCCCTTCAAATCCGCTACTGAGCTCCTTCAGACTAGCCAGTAGCAATTAGCAAACACCTTGTTGATCTGCATACCTGCTGAGCTCATTACATCAGCCACTTCTCAGTGCAACGCTTGTAAAAACGTTGCTAAAGGGTTAATAGAGGAGGAATGTTGTGATGACTTGAAGGCGTTAAATTAGAAAGTAACATTTCTTTTTAGTCATATATGATACATGTAGCGTTTTCATAGCAACTGCAGGTAACAGTTGATTGTTCTATAAAATGGCACTGTGTGCCTGGAAAACACATAATAATGCCCCTTTAAAAATAAAATTATCCAAATTTTGGGAAATTAAAAACAAACATTTCAACTGAAATCTATTTGTGATAATAATAAACATTTTTATTTCTGGCAAGCGTCTACAACTTCAAGACCTTATTGGTAGGAAAAGAACAGATTTAGTTTTGAAATCTGTAAAGAAAGAAAACAAAGTTTATGACAACTTTTGCTTTCTGCAGACAGCAGGCACAGTCAGAGACCAAGCTGAATACCTCACAAGATGAGATCATTTTAGTCATTTTACTTTAAAACTGGATTATTTTAATCAACAACTCATGTGTTTGAAAACACCCTTCCTGTTTTTTAAATGGGGGGTGTGCTGAAATAGACAAAAAAAAAAAAAAAATCTAAGAAAGTACATGAGCTATATAAAATTTGAGAATCATAAGTAACTAAGACCAAAATATAACAAAAATAAGCCGATAACCTACAGAGTATCTTCATTAATGTCCATTCACAGTTGAAAGTATAAAACAGTCCAAGGTCTGTTTCGTTTGTGAACGTCACGAGAGATAAATCATGGTTAGACTCCCTATTTGAATCACCTCCTGTTTGACGTCAGATACGCTCCAAAAGTGTTGTGGCCATTTTTTTTTTGTTACATGGCAGAACACCACAAGTATGTGTTTGTTCCGTCAAATAAAGTTTAAGAAAAGAAAGAAAGAAATGAAAGCTTAAAAAAAAGGGTGGGTGGGGGAGAAGAAAGAAATCAGCCCTGCAGATTTTCTGTGTGAGAAGTTGTAGAGAAATTATTCATAGTGAACAGGAAATAGTAACACGGTCAGAAACAGGAAGCTACTTTAATGAAATCAAACATATCAGCGCTTTATTGCATGCTATTTTCAAACAACAACTTCCTTCCCGGCAGTCATATTGTCAAACATCATGTGTGTCAAACTGGTCGAGTTTAGATTTCACTTTCAGAAAGGTTTCATTGAATAATTGTATTCATTTTTCTTTCTTTATTTAAGATTTTGTGGGAATTTGGACATTGAAAAACATGCTTGGACTCAAAGGTTTTGTCTGTGTTTGTATTGCAGGCAATTTCCTTTGGGTTTGTTATCCCTGCAGACAGAAATAGACAGAAGCCGGGACAAGCAGAAACAGGGAAGGGTTAGCCGACGATGTCATGGGCCCCGTGGTTTCTCTGCAGGAGTTTCAAGTTGTGTATGATCAAGGTCAGTGGGCATGTATTGTGGGTTTTAATGGAGACAAGAGGAGTAAAAAACAGAGAGGGAACTAAGACAAGTTTGACAGCAAGACGAGAATCAAAGTTTCGTCTTTGCTGCACACATTCCAGACTCCGGCTTTAAAGCTTGGTGTTCACCACACATATTTGCTTTGTAGCTGTAAAGAAGTTCTCATGAATATTGGGGAGAATGTTTAGGCGACAGTGGGCTGCGCTCTTTGTTTGTATGCATGCGTGTGGCGTGCATGAGTGCTGTTGTGGTTATTGATTCATCCTGCTTATGAGGCATGACATGATGAGCCAGTCAGGACATTGGAGGGAGTGGGGGGTGGAGGGTGGATGTGTTTGTCGGGAGTTTTGTGGGAGGGAGACAAAAACACTGAGGCAGAGGGAAGACAAGGATGCAGGATTTACACAGCGCAAAATAAAAGCCGGGGGATCACAGAATGACAAAGACACAACAAAACATAAGAAGACAAAGTTTATGTGGGAATGTGGATGAAAGCAAGCCGTTCATGTGTCTGTTGGTGCAGCACTTTTGATCTGATTCAATGGGAACGTGGGGAAACAGGAAACTCTATAAAGCTAAACTGTTCTGATCAGGAAAACGTGGGACAAATATGCATTTAAGCACAAGGAGAGTATTAATTGTAGTATTATAAGTAGTCGCACATTCCACAATTCTTGCCTTCTTCTAGAAACATGGGAAGAAGAAAACCATTAATGTTTACCCCCAAATCGTGATGTAGATGTGGAAGATGGTGCTCAGGCCGGACAACACCAACTGTAACTTTCTGATCTTTATGCAAACTTCTCAACACATCACACACATTGGGAGACGTGGTGGCAGCATCATGCTTTGTGAATTATTTTTCTTAGCAGGGGAAGGGAAGTTGTTCAGAATTCATGGGATAATGGACGGAGATAAGAACAGGACAGTTCCTAGAAGAAACCTGCTACTGACTGCAACAGAGAGATACTCGTTGTTTAAAGCACACTCAGAACTGAAATAGATTAGATTTTTGTGCATTTTGAAATCTGTGCTTTTTGTTTGGTAATCAATAGATAATTCACACATACAGATAGTGAAAAAGGCTTTCCAATCTGTTCATAATTTGAAAGGTGGTCAATACAAAGTAAAAGTGGTCATAAATAGATATGGAGTCCTTACCCGTCTGATGAGACTCAATGCAGATGCTTTCCCACACTTCAGATGATTAAAAACAACCTCATTCCCACACTAACATTTGGACCCGAATGAGCAGTTGAGCTATTGAAGAAAATTATGCCAAAGTTATAAATTGTGTTATTTTAAAAAACTGGACTAAGTTCTCACACTATTGTAAAACAGTTTTGTGTGTGTGCGGGTGTGCAGGTGTGCATGTGTGCGTGTGTGTGTGTGTGTGTGTGTGTGTGTGTGTGTGTGTGTGTGTGTGTGTGTGTGTGTGTGTGTGTGAGTAGCTCTTTGCTGGAGCAGAAGGAGGACTTGCGGAAGAGACTTTCCTACACAACACACAAGCTGGAGCTGCTGCAGAGTGAGTTCGACTCCACCAGGCAGTACCTGGAGACAGAGCTGCGTCGAGCACAGGAAGAGCTGGACAAGTTCACAGACAAGCTTCGCAGGTGGAATCACCCATCATGAATCGCCACATGCTTCACACTAATCATACTTTGGGTACTGGAGAGGAAAAGAAAGACACTTCGGCAGATATTATTGCTTCAATGTTCTTGTCAGTGTTCGAAGAGCTCCAGATGTCCAGATGATTGAATTTGTTTGGATTATGTAAAGGAAAAAAGTTATGCTTCAACTCATGCAGGAATCACGTTGGTGTGACATGACAACAAAAACTAAACAAACGTAAATAATCAATGCTTAGTTCCTCTTTGCTTCTTTTAAAGAAAAAGAGAAATAACTATATAACTATATAACTATAGAAATAAACAATCAAATATTACCACTCGCACTTTATTTATGAACAATTGTGTCAGTATATGTTTTCTCTGCTAAATAAATTGTGATACTGCTGTTTTACACATCTTTACGAGGGTTGCAAATAAATCTGTCCACATCTTTAAATATAGGAACCTACTTAGTGATAAACATTCATCTTTTAGCATTTCTACACAAAGTTCAGTGAACTGTTTCAAGTAGGACGAGTAAAAATGGAGTCAAGCGACTTAGATTAGACTTGCCTGGAGATAAGCCTTTTTATAAAGCTGTCTGGCTTCTATACAGCAGATTCAGCATGCATGTACACAAGCTATTACCTACCAGCAGAGCAATGTTTTCATTATTTTTTTATTTTATTTTGTTGTTTAGAATACAAAGCAGCTACTCGGCGCTGCAGAGGATCAACCAAGATCTGGAGGAAAAGATCCACAGAGATGTAAGTGTCTGAAGTGGCGCGTGTATGTGTTGGTTTGAGGCTTTTATGCAAATTCTCTTACTTGTCAAAGAGGAAGGAGTTGGAGAGAAGCAAGTCACACGGCGTGGAGAACACTTTGAGGCGCAGATTGAAAATGAATCCCCCTGCTGTTTGTGCCACTGACATTAATTATGGCTTATTACAATTGGCTGTCCTCCTTCCACTGGCAGAGGGATAGCAAACCCATTGTTCCTCAGAGGAGAGCACCTCACTTCATTTGTCAAATGCTGTTTTTGCCCATGGAAAGATAGAATTAACTAGTCTGCCCCAGAAGACTGTAACCATCAGGTGCCTGAGCTGGTGAATAGACAGTTGAAAATGCTCATCGAATTGGTTTGTTATGCCACAAGATAATAGTCATTACAGTTGACAATGTGACGACTCTAGGTACACACACACACACACACACGCAGCTGAAGGTTACCCTAAAATTGTCATTTCGAAAACAAAGGCAATCTGCTTTTCTTTAAGTTTTTTTTTATTTTTTTACCAACAGACGTTTTCTCAGGTGCTGCTCCAGATTCATCCCACGTACATACACTCCTTCAGGGTTAGAGAAAGGTGCTGAGTAAGTCTCTCTGCAATCGTAAAACTTGTTTACTCTAGAGGTGCCACAAACCCATCTGACCCCTGGGCCCCGCACAACTACAGAGAATGTAATTACAAGACAGATAAGCATGAGAGTCAAGCCTCTTTTCCTCTTAGTTTTCCAAACAAATGAAAATGGCAAAACTGAACCCAACAAAAAAACTTGAGTTCACAAATGCTTTCTATTCAAATAAGTTTGTCCAAGATTCATACAAATCAGCACATAATTATGAAGTGGAAAAAGCCCATATGTGCATGTGGTTTTTGACATTTTTTAGTCAACAAACCATGCGTTTTTCCATTCAGCCTACCTTAGTGAATGCTACAGCCACTTTTCATTTCATTACAACTGCAGGGCTTTTAGGGCGTGTTTCCTTATTTGGTTGCTCAAGATCAGCAGAATGGGATGGAGGGTCAATTTTCAAGTCTTGCCACATAGGGCTAGGATTTGACAACAGTAACCCAGGGTTCTTCACTTTCTGGTCCTAGAGCCTGAAGTGGCCCTTTAGGCCCGCCACAGGGACTTCTCATAACTTTAGTTGAAAGTGGAAAAGAAGAAACTGGTGTTCCTACATAAAAGGACAGGGGAAAAAAGAATAATCCTTGAAACTTCTCTGCCCTCCCCCCCATTTATGCATATAGTTGCCACAATAGGACGGTACTGAAGCTATATAGAATAATTTGAGTACAACCTTTTTTGTGGGGGTGGGGGGTCTTTTAGCTGTGAAATACATACTCTATTCCTCTTCAGTTTACATAGATATGGATGTTGTGGGAGAAAAAAGAAAGTGAAGATGTGGTTGCATAAAATAGCAGACCAACAGCAGCGTCTGTTTTCAGTACAAGTGAATAAAAGTCAGAGAAAGACGAGTATAAAATTTTAAATATCCTCATTATCTTAACTAATATAAAATTTTATTGACTAGCATGCTAACAGTTGACATCAGTAAATGGCTTGTGAACCTGTGTCTCAGTTAATTGAACTTCCTTTAAAATGATCATTTTATTTAATTGCTACATGGAATGTTTATTTTTACATAAACGTTTCCATGATTATTCTGTATTTAGCTCCACCAATCTTTACAGGATCATGAGGATGAGTTTTTCCACATGTAGCATTTCAGATATAGTTTAGCTATTTTTGGCTTAGTCTTAGTATTGGGAACAATGAAAATACTCATCAAAACAAACAATTTGCACATAGCAGGATAAGAGGGGAAAAAAGCACCAAGAACCTCTGCAAACCCCCCATCTGAAAGATTTGAAATAAAAAATATGAGTGTATAAGTAAAAATTTATTTAAACCTAGGAACCTATTTAGTGATAAACATTCATCTTTTAGCATTTCTACACAAAGTTCAGTGAACTGTTGCAAGAGTAAAAATGGAGTCAAGCGACTTAGAAAGTTCATTTCTGATCTCACTTATTCAGAAAACTTTTCAGCATATGTTTACACTGATCTCATGTCGTGCTCAACCTGGTGTTGGTACTTCTTCTGACTTTCTCCGTGGAGTGCACAACTAGTCAGCAAATTATCCCACCTGAGCTGTTAATCTCTGCAGCTCTACCAGAGTTACTTTATATCTGAGCTGTCTGCTTGGTCTTTATGGCACTGTTTGTTTACTGATGTTTTCATATAAACCTCTGTGCCCTTTACAAAACACTTGTGTTGCAGTGAGCCTAACTTACACTGAGGAAGTTTCTATTTCTCTATGAAAATGATCGTATTTTCCGGATTTATGTGTGGAAATTAACACATCATTATATCATATCACATGTTATTTTCACACTAAACCGCAAGAGGGCGCTCTAGGCCTGTGTTATTCTACCTTCGGAGAGGTAGAAGAAGTTAACGGAGTTGTTTACAAGCGACACTGAGGACGAAGATTTCATTGGGTTTAGTGATTTGGAGTGACACTGATGGTTTGGTAAACTTGTTAGCATGTTATTTATGCTATAGCTATCTGAATAACTCTTAATATGTTATGTTAACATACCAGGCACGTTCNGCTATAGTTATCTGAATAACTCTTAATATGTTATGTTAACATACCAGGCACGTTCTCAGTTCGTTGTTCATGTGTCACGTAACGTTAGCAAACCGTACAATTATTCAGCCTGTTGTTGCCTCTATTTTATCTTTATTGCCTTTCAAGATGACATGTCTGTTCTTGGTGTTGGATTTTGTCAAATAAATTTCCCTCAAAAATGCGACTTATACTCCGGTGCGACTTATATATGTATTTTTCTTCTTTATTATGCATTTTATGGCTGGTGCGATTTATATTCCGGAGCGACTTATAGTCCGGAAAATACGGTAATTACTTGCACCAAATTTTGTTCAGAGATAACAAAGCAAAGTAGACTGAATATAAATTCACGCCACATTTTTATTTGTGAAACATTTAAGCCATGTGTTATCTTCAGAATCATGCACAACTTTGTGTCGATCTGTCAGATTAAATCCCAGTAAAGTACATTGAATTGTGTGGTTCAATAGTGACTTAAATGTGGAACATTTTAAGGGGCTTGAACACTTTTGTGAGGCATTTGTATTAGTGGCAAGGACAAGAGGCATCGGGGGAGCTTCTTTCAGTTAATGACCTGAGAGGGTTACGAAATGCAAGATTTAAAAGATAATTTCCTCAGAGAGAAGAAAGTTCACTGACATGCTGGTCCATGAATAACCTGCAGCTTAATGGCCAAAAGTGCTCAGCTGAAACATTCCTTGCTGCCATTTTAGTTGCAAAGTGCTTTCCTTTTTTTTTTTTTTTTTTTTTAAATCCACTCCGTTTTTCTTTTTGTTGTTGTTGTTGTTTTTACTTTAGACCACTTGTGGATTATTTTATATAGCTAACTGAGTCATCATTCAACATTGCAGCATGCAAACCTATTTTGAAAAGCTCTTCTTATCTGTGTTAGTCCATGAAATGTTTTTTTTGTTTTTTTTGTTTTTTCCTGGATGAAAGGCTGCTGGAATTAGGCATTGTTGTGATTATTTCTTGTTTGACCCTGAAAGAACCTGTTCTTCCTGGCTGCCTGTCCAAATAATGGGTGTTTTAAAAAGTGTTACCCTGTCAGCATATTTGTGGCTCACTTGCTGCAGCTCTTTTGCCCTAGGCGCATTCATGTAGTCACATATGTCCTCATTACAAGACAAAATCCATTCTTTCTGTCCCTGTTGCTGCATTAAAGGCATTATCAAGCAGAAAAAAACAACCTCTAACTTCAGTTTGTTTTTTTCTCTAAATGTACAATATAGTACAAAATAATGCAATCGTGGCCCATTAAGAAGCTACTCATTCTTACTGATCTTGATCTTATAACCTTTTAAAGATTGTTACATATAATTTATGAATCCGTCTTGTCAAGTCACAGCACCACGAAGATGAAAAACGAGCTCTGAGCAGAGAGATCATCGTCCTCAACAACCACCTGATAGAGGCCAAGCTCACCATTGAGAAGCTGCAAGAGGACAATGTAAGTTTAACATTTTAGTTGGACCTCACTTACCTTCACTGAAAACAAAACACTGCATTTCAGTACAGGTTTTACACCAAGGTGATTTCATTTCAGGTCGAGATATGTTGTGTTTTTTTGTTGTTGTTTGTTTTTTTTATTGTTGTTTTGGATAATTTTTCCTACACATTTCCTAGACATTGTTCTGTTCAAAAATGTTACTCTGGATTTGGCAGTGAAAAAAGTCTGTAAAAGTAGTCAGTAGTCAGAACGTACTACTGCAGTAATAATTAGTCTACGAGTCTTAAGTGCCCAATAAAAGCATTCATATGTAGAAGAATCAAATGCTCAGTTGTGTTTAAGCTTAACTGAAAATACTTACATCAACTAAAGCATTTGTTTTCAGGATATGGTCACTTTGCTGAAATCAGAGCTGAATTAGTTTTAAGGCTTTTTTTACATTTTACAGAAGTGCTGATAAATGTGGAGGGAACTTTATGTGAAAAATTAACACAAATTTTGAGAAAAATATTGTTTCCTTTTTTTTAATGGTTCAACCCATGAATTACAATCTATTCTTTGCTGCAAAGTTTTGTTCTCCTATGCAGACATAGATTGCAGCCTTAGGCAGCAAATGTATTTCATTTCCAATCTTAGGATGTGGTAATAGTATTTATTTCCTAGGAGTGAGCAAAGTGAGGAGATGACATTTCATTAAAACTCTCAAACTAGCATCAGGTTCTACAAGCGTGTAAATAGAAGGGAATTTTATTAAAAATACATGAAAACAGCAATCTGCAGGACAAGTTTCAGTCATCAGCCTTTAAAGAAAAATCTAAAACTGGAAAATACCATTAGGAAATTCGGAGGCTTTGAGTGACATTGGGTTGGTTTTAGCTGAAGGACAGAAAAACCCCAGTTAATAAAATAGAGCTTACCATTTCTGATAATGAATTTTCAGAATTTTAAATGTGCAAACAACACTTCTTTCTTTCCCCCCAGTTTATGGCATAGAAAACGGGATTTTTCAAAACTATTTAGCTCAACACAAGTGAATTAGAAGAAAAGTGCAAAATATGCTCAAATCATCAAACCTTACTTCTGATTTTAGGAGGTATTTAACATTCTGTGCATGATATGAATTGCTTCAAATCTTACAAAGCTGTGTTTAAACACAGTTTCTTATTATAAATGCATATAAAAAGCATAAAAAAGTAAAACATGATGCAAATTCATTTTTATTATCTTTTGGTTTTGTCCATGTGCTGCCTCCGCAGGAGCTGTACAGAAAAGACTGTAACTTGGCTGTTCAGCTGCTGCAGTGCAACAAGTCTCTGTACAGAGCCCAGCTCTCCGAGGTGAGACCTCCACCCACTCTCACCAGCTTCAATCCCGAAGCTTTCCTTGAACTACCTGTCCTTTACCCTCTCCCAAAACCTATTTTTAACAGCTCCCACTGTTTTTCACGCAGTTTAAAACCTTTGTCCCTTTTTATGCACACACACAAAAAAAGAAAGCTTTTGGTGCTGACATTTGACATCAAGTGGATGAGTGGATATAGAAGGAGAAAAAAAAAACATATTTCCATCTAAGCTGCATTGAATGAGTGAGTGGCTTTAAGAGTACTGCCGGGCTGAAATTTAGGCAAAAAAGAAATTGCTGTCTTGACTGTAATGAGAAGGTCGTTTTGCCCTGAGAAAGCCAGGAAAGATAAGAGAGTTGGCAGAAGGACACGAACAGGAAGTTGCTGCAGCAGCGACTGAGGCGCTGTAGGAGAATTAAAGCTGAAGGTTATTTGCCTGAATAACCTTCACCTCTGAGCGATGAAAGAAGCAAGGTTTAAAAATATTAAACAGCTCCAAGGCATGGAAAAGGTACTGACATTAGCTCATACTTTCCTAGATTTGTTTAGCTGTGAGAAACATTGTTCAACATTGTGGATCACCTGAAACACCAAAAAAAAATTGACTATAGCTATGCAGTTGTGCACTTGTAAGAGATAAACATATAGTATGTCCATCCATCCATCCATCCATCCATTGTCTTCCGCTTATCCGGGGTCGAGTCGCGGGGTCGAGCAGCTTCAGAAGGAAGGCCCAGACTTCCCTCTCCCCAGCCACTTCTTCCAGCTCCTCCGGGGAAATCCCAAGGCGTTCCCAGGCCAGCTGGGAGACATAATCCCTCCAGCGTGTCCTGGGTCTTCCCCGGGGCCTCCTCCTGGTGGGACATGCCCGAAACACCTCACCAGGGAGGCGTCCAGGAGGCATCCTGACCAGAAGCCCAAGCCACCTCAACTGGCTCCTCTCGACGTGAAGGAGAAGCGGCTCTACTCTGAGTCCCTCCCGGATGACCGAGCTTCTCACCCTATCTCTAAGGGAGAGCCCAGCCACCCTACG
>CAEFZX010029977.1:0-36939 GCA_903066825.1 Alfaro cultratus | reverse complement strand
ACTCTCCAGCGCGCATAATGTTCATCTCACACAAAACCAACCCAGACCTCAACCACGCAAATACACCCCACACCAACACACACATATATATACACATATATATATATATATATATATATATATATATATATAAATAACCATTCATGTTCTTTTTTTTTCTCTTTATTTTAAAGGTACCTTTCTGCTTCCTGGGGGAGCAGGGTCAAAGATTCTGGTCTGCATCTCGCTGGGCAGAGCAGAATACACAGGAAGAATGATGAGTTCAGGGACATCGGGTCCAAGAGACTTCATCCTCTCGTAGAGAATCTCACAGGCGGTGTCAATCTCTTCCTGCCCGGTTAAAAAGACCAGGATGTCACCTGTGCAGAAAGAGGATACACAACAACAACGTTTACAGTGTGATATGAAAACGGCACCAGTGAGTTTTTCCCTCGCTCTCTCTCATGCCTGGAGGCTCGGTCAGATGAATCTGCATGACGGTGATGAGGCTGGCGTCCAGGTAGTCCGTCTCAGGCTCTTTGGTGTAAAGAACCTCCACTGGATACGTTCTGCCCGGGATGGTGAAGATGGGGGCTTCGTAGAAATACTGGGAGAACTTCACAGCGTCCAGCGTGGCTGAGGTTACGATCAGCTTCATGTCTGTGCGCTTCTGTACTGTCTAAAGTGAAACAAATAATCAGAAAAGTTCTCCATTTCCACCTAGAAAAAAACCCCTCAAGCACCATTCTCTCTGGGTTGCTTACCTTCTTGAGGAGACCGAACAGAACATCAGTGTGGATGGTTCTCTCGTGAGCTTCGTCCAGCATGATTATGGCGTACTGGCCCAACTCAGAGTCAATCAAACACTCCCTCAGCAACATACCGTCTGTCATGTACTTGATCACCGTCTCAGGGCTTGTGCAGTCCTCGAATCGGATGGTGTAGCCCACCTGCAGGAAGCAAACAGAAACTCTAGATATTAAACCACAGATGTCTATAACATAATGAGAAACATGAACCGTAGGAGCAGCAAGTTACCTCCTGTCCCAGACAGCAACCATACTCCTCAGAGACTCGCTTGGCCACCGACATGGCGGCGACACGACGCGGCTGCGTACAGCCGATCTTCCCCCGCGTGGTGTAACCTGCCTCTGCCAGGTACTGAGTGATCTGAGTGGTCTTCCCGGAGCCCGTCTCTCCAATGACGATCAGGATCTGGTTGTCGTGAACAGCCTGCGGCGGTGCGACATGGAGGAGATGTTACAGGAATCCCAGCTGGTTTATGTTCTCCAAAGAACCGAAACAAACCCAGCAAGTGGAAATGGGCCCAAATCATCCAGCTAAGAGCTTGATTAGTCTGGCTAAACCTGGTTATTCATCATCTTTTTAATAAGAAATACCAGCAAGTGTAACATTTAAGTGCTACTAGGTCAAACAGACAACAGCACTAGATGTTGTTGCTGAATCAAGAAAGTGAAGAAGTAAATATTATTCCATGTCAATTAGGTGCTTAAAAACAAATTCAGAGGAAGAACAGGGACACAAGTAGCTATTTAAAAAGGAAATTATTTTCTACAAAATATTTGTAAAACTCATTAGACCCAAAAATAGCAGAGTGTCTTTTAACAAAAAAATCTTTGAGACTTTATTTTCTACAATAGTTTAAGATTTATTCATGCAAGGATGAAAGTAGATTCGAAGAAATTCAGTTTCAAACTTTTTCTGCTGTGGAACTTTTTGGTTCTGGAAATATCTAAAAATTTACTGAAATCCTCTCTGCTCTGACAGATAATTAATGACGGCTCACGAAAAGAATAAACATGGAGCAGACTGGATCCAAAACTCAATTCATTCTTGGATCGGCTATTGAGCATGGGCCGCCAATCCGTCCACCAGTCCAGACAGCATGGTCCTGTGTTGCTGGAGGTCATATCTCGACTGATTTGACTCTGGATGACAGTAATATCAGAATGAATAGATTTATTTTATTAGATATGGCCCATTACTTAAGGTTTAAATATAATGATGGAGCCTGTTATGGAAGCCTGGAGTTACTGGACAGAACAAAGACCACTCTGCTGCTTAATGTCAGTTTCTTTTGAGATATTTTAGTGCTGAAAAAAAGTAAATCAGAAGATGGATATGAAGCATTTTGTGAAAACATTCGGAACAGTAGCAATCATCTTAAACTGTTACAGTAAAACCAGAGATGTAGACAAAGACACTGAGATTAGAAACCAACATTCTGGTTATTTCATCTCTATAAGTTAGTGAACAGTAGAGCACCTGAATGAGCTGCTCCTTTAGTTTATAGATGGGCAGACTCTCCCTCTGCTCCAAGATGGAGAGCTGGGTCTTCTTTCCATATGAGGCCTTGTTTCCTCCAAAGGCATGTTTCTTCCATTCTGGAATGTCATTGGGCATCATTCCGATCCCCCTCATGTTAGCAGCGATCTGCCTACCGTCCACTGCGGGAGAGGATTAATGTGTTTGTTACAGACAACTTTAAACACGGCAACTAAAACCATGACACACCAGACAGTTCCCAGCTGGATCAAAAGGGACGATAAACAGAAACAAACTATAACGTATGGGAGCCAAATAGGGGTAGCAGGAAGTTAGACGGGCATTTCATTCACAATGAGAAAATCTCTCCGAAAACTAACAAAACCAAAGAATATTTACTTCCAAAAACCTTACATTAATCTTGCTCTTTAAGTTCTAATTTAAAGATGACTTCAGCAACAATCTGTGCATCCTAAAAATGACTTAGAGTGGATATCTATCGGATTCCTAACCGTCTGGCAGCGGGTCGACCCAATGTTTGTTCAGCCCCATGGGAATGGAGTCCATCTCTGCCTCTCGAGCCGCCTGCTTCAGCTCCCGCCTCTCCTTAGCCAGAGCGCTTTGCATCATGGCTGCCTGCGATAGCGAGCCATCCGGATTCTGGGAACAGAGAAGGAACGTCAAATCACAGTAAAACATTACCCGATAAATCCAGACATAAGTGTGTTGATGAAAGCGCCACATCACAAACTGCACGAAAAAGAAAAAAAACGCTACAAACCACAAAAATAAACTAAAAGTAAGTGAGCTCTTCCATTTATTTAGCAAATAAAAGACGAGCCATGCTGAATGATGAGCACCTTGACAATCTTGACGGGGCTCATGTCCATGCTCTGTTTGGTGTGTCCCCTCAAAAACGGTGGTTCCTCTTCAACAAGCTCGATTTCCAGGTCCTCATCTGTTGACAGTGTCAGAAAAGTCACATAAGGTACTTCAAAACCTTGTTTTGCTGAGTTTGAATATGCTACAATTCTAGCAAATTAATTCAGAAACTTGGGTGATGTGGTAGTAATCTACGGGATAATCTGGAAGTAATAACTGGTGATACTACACAACATGTGATGTGCCTATAAATGCATTCAGTTCTCTTCTCTCACTAAATGTGATTATGAGACCCTGAATTTTAATTTTTTCTCTAAAGTAGGAAGGGAATGAACACTTTTTTTTAGTTAAAAGAGAAAAAAATAAAACAATTTTTAAAAAAATATCAAAAAATAATAATAATTAGCTTAGATTTTTTTTTAAATCTGATATTCTTTTGTCAAGTATATTTATTGTGTGAGAATGAAGGAATAAAAAAATTCTGTTACCCTCTTCATCGTCCACCTTAGGGAGGATTCCTGTCTCATCATCGAAATCTGGGAACTCTTCTTTGGACAACACATTTGCAGCAATCATCTAAGCACAGGAAATCCACAGGAATAACGTGAAAAAATGCTCTCGACATCAAACAGGTTCAATTCAAGCATTATATCATTTTACATACAAATCTACAAAAAAACAACAGTTCAGGAATAGTTAAGGCATAAAATAGAATAGAATCAGCTGCAGATTATTTACTAAATTAAATTGTGAAAAGTATCTGGGTTTTCCTCCTGTATTGGTGCTGCTTTGTAAACACTCATCTGCTTTGTAAACACTCATCTTTCATATTTGCTGCTCCCTCCCCTTCTGTGTTTAAACGAGGCACCTTTATCTTTTTTTTTTTTTAATCTACAAAAACCTCTTCCCAAGTGAGCCACAGAGTCCTGACCTGTTTGATCTCCCACTTCTCCGGGTCAGAGATTTTGGTGAGCCTCTTGCGCTCCAGTGTGTCGTCCTGCTCCAGCTCGGGGGCATGGCCCAGGTTCAGGTTGCTAGGCCTGTCGGGGTTCCTCATGGAGACGTCCTCGCCTCCTTCTGGGCCCATATTCCTTCTCCTGTTGGGGTTTAGATCTTCTCCTGTGTCCTGGTCCACATCCTGGAAGGATAATTAATAATAACGAGACAAGCTGGTAATGAAGTTTATCACTTACTCTAAACAAGATGTCAGTAATGTCTCGACATCTTTAATTTACAATCTTAATATCTAATTACACACTGATATTTTTAAAGCTCAACACCAAATTTTTTTTTTTTCATAATTATGCATGTATTTTATTATACAGTAACAGCTTTTGTTCTTACCTTCATACTGAGGCTTGTCTTGGAGCCGGTGAACGACAGCACCTTTACTTTCACTCGTTGGCCCTTGCTGACAACGTCTGCCACATTCGCAACGCGACCCTCTCTGCGCAGCTCAGAAATGTGGACCAAACCCTCCCATCGTTTTCTAAACTCCAAGAAAACAAATGAAGAATGGGTTCACACAGAGTAAAATTAAGCAATTTGAAACTTTTACTTATTTGTCATTTTTAGTAAGTAATCTTTGGTAATGGCTTCTTTCATGCTGACCTTAGTCCCTCCAGCTGAACAAAGCATCCAAACTGCATGATGCTGGTCACTTTGCCGTTATAAATGTCGCCAACAGAAGGCTCCTCGGGAGGAGGCCGGTCCACGTGTTTGTCTTTCCAGCGATCAGAGTCTTTATCCAGGTCTTTCCTAGGGCTGGGTGAACGGTCAGACCAGCGGGAAGACTTGTCTTTTCTTTTACCACGATCTCTGTCCCGATCTCTGTCTCTGTGCCGGTCACGGTCCCGGGAGCGAGACCTGGATCTGGAACGTGATCGGGAATGGTGCCGCCTCTTCCTGTCTCCTCCCCGGTCTCGGTCTCTGTCTCTGTCCCTGTCTCTGTGTCTCTCTCGTTCTCTACTTCGGCTGCGATGCTTGCTTTTTTCTGATCTGTGGGAGGAAAGGGGAAATGTAGATCAAGGCAACTGTAACAACTTTGTCCTTCCATTTTAGCAAAACCAGAGCTTTGAAAAAGTTTTGTTCTTGTTTCATGTAGTTACAACTAAATATGTCTTACTTGCTCTTGGTGACTTTGGAGTCTGCCCCGCTGACACTGGGCATAAACATCTCCAGTTCCTTCATCGCATCAGCAGCAACTTTTACATCGTCTTCGTCCAGCACCCGCTACAAAGTTTAAACAAAAACAGATTTAGATTTTCAGACTTATTAGATTTGTTTTTCTGACAACATTTTTGGAAAATATAATTTATCTTTGGTGAATACTTTGGTTAAAATAAAAACAAATTCCTCTGTTTCCCAAAAAACGTGTATACATATAAAAAACAACAATATATATATATATATTTTTTTTTTTTTTACTTCAAATTATTAGTTCAAAAACACAGTAGAATCATTACACAGCGGGATATTTGTAAAGAATTCATATCATTATTTTGACAATTATTATATTTTGCAGCTAATAATTTTCAGCTACTTCTGCTTCTTTTTCTAAGCTCCCTCCATCCATTCAACTTTAAAGCAATGTGCTTGGATAAAGAAATTAGTGAACAGTCAGCTTCTTTAGCAATAACTTATTGCTAGTCAGGTCAGAAGTTTTCTGCTTGAATGTGTAGATATATTACTTCAATTGACTTATGTAGTATTAAAACTTTTTGAGAAGTTAAAAAAAATGTTTTTCCATTAGCTGAGAGTCACTTTCGTAAACAAAGAAAAGAACTCTAGAAATATACTAATCCTTCATTTTTGAAATTGGATTATTGAATAACATACAATTATGGCTCAGACTAGTTGAACTGTAAAAAAAAAAAGAAATTAAAAGCAGCACATTCATTCAGAGATAATACTGTTTCTATGAAAACGTATAAAGAAATAAGGACAGTGATGCAAGAAACAAATGTGAGCTTTGAGTACCTTTGGTGATGGATCGTTAGGTTTACACAGAGCAGGAAACAGCTCCTTCAACCTGTCTTTCTCACTTTTTGGCTTGACTGAAACATCAGAGGCTGGAGGGTCAAGAAACGAAGAAGTCTTTAATTAGGAGGCCTTTTAGTTCAAACAAGTGATAGGTTTACTAAAAATGCCCACAATATATCAAGTACAATGGACCTGTTAAGTTCAGACTTACCTTTACTTGTCGATGCCTTAGAAGGAGGTCGCATCGTCTGGATGAGTCTGAGCAAGTTGCTGATGAGAGAATCCTGCAGTGAAACGCAAGAAAGCAGGGTTAATGAAATTAATGAATCGTTTAGGCAACAATATCTTAGTTTGGCTAATAATTCCGCGGTCTGCTGACTTACAGTGAATTCAGCTCCATTTTCGAGTAAAAGTGCTTTGAATCCATCGAAGCTCGGCTGTTTTTCAGCAAGACTGATGACAAACTCGGCTAGGAGAGTGAAGCAAAAGACAACAACGTTAGACTGGACTTGGTATTCACATAACACAGTATAAAGGGGGTCGGGAAAATAAGGCAAAAGAACGGGTTGTAAAAGCTAACAGAGAAGCTAGCTAGTCCAGGTTACGAACTGGGACGAAAGCTAAAAACACACACCTAAATCTTTGTCATTAATTCCCAGATGGTTGTCGAGCTCCGTGCAGACCTTCGACACCAAGGACAAATATTCCAGCTGCGATAACTCGTCAACTCCGCCGTCTGCCATTTTCCACGGGGTCTTGTTTTTGCTCAACAAACGTTGACGACGGCAGACATATTGGATGCAAAAGCAATTTCCTTTTCCGTTTTAAGCGGAAACACATTTCCTGCGCTACCCACTGACGACCACACGATGGCGGCAAAGACGTAAAATAACATAAATGGCACCGTATCCTTCACGAAGAGTTATACGTCCGTAAGTGTACCATGCCCTTTTTTAATAGGGTTTTCACCTGTGACCCAGTGTGAAGTGTGGGGTGACCTTGTAGTGTGATAAAATAATAATAAAAAAAAAAAAACTGAAAAGATCTGTCTTTTAAACAAATTATTCCACCTGAAGTGTGGATCTTTGCAGCTCCTCCAGAGGCACAATGCTGTCAGTTTATCTGGACAGCTATGTCTCAGTAGGTATGGAAAAACAAAACAAACTCGGGAAAATTATTTCAGAAGATAATTAAAATGTTTGAATTTGTCATGTCTGACTGCTCTTTGGAAATAAGTCACAGCATCTAAAGCAGGTATGGGTAATATTCATAATGATCTGTCTCACACGCATTTGTCTAGTTTAGCCTGAAGCACACAAAGTTGCAAAAACTGCTCCTTATTTTATTTTATTTTTTTTATTTCCTCCCAACAATGGAAGGAAATAAAAAATAAAAATCTCAAGAATTAAGTGGATCCTGATTTTGTCCCCTGTTAATGGTAAATGTGATTTTTTTTTTTTATTGGCTTGTCAAGAGAAGGAGTTCTTTTCTGACTTGATGAGAATAAGCACCAGCAAGCTAAAGTCATATGTATTGTTAAGACCTTTTCTGGAAAGCCTTCATTCTTTCTCATGATCTTGAGTGATTGAAACACAGATAGTTGAAGTTCACGAGTCTGAGCTGTTAATGGAAGTAATCACACAGCACTGTTGGCCAGTAGATACAAAGCGGGAACTGGCACAGTTAGTGCCCCATTTTAGCCAATGCTAATGCTATCACACATAGCTTCTGCAATATTGGTTGTTGAATAGTGAACAATCAGAGAGGCTGCAAAATGAGGGTTTTTTTTTATATAGGCCTTTTGTAAGGCCTATTCCAAAAAAATAAAATAAAATAGCTCAGTGTTTTCAAACAGTGTTATACATCTTTATTACATTTTTTTAAAAAGGGTTTGGGAAATAATGTCCTCCGTCCATTCGCTATATACCCCATGGGACAGATGTTGCACATACCAAACTTCGGCAGCACATTTTGAGACGAATACAGCAAAAACTGATGGAAGTAGAGAAATAACTTTCTTCATTTGAACTGGTAAAGAAAAGAAAATCTTGGAAACCTCAATACATATTTTAACGTTATGACGTAGCGTGTTTGTGTACTTCCAAAGATATGGATATATTTGGATAAAAGGGATTCAGTCTAAAATCCGGCTTATTCAGAGCACCACATTTTATCCATGACTTAACTGGCCAACATCCTTTAGTTCAAGCTCAATAAACGTGTCCCTAAAAGGTGTTTGTGTGAAGGCAAGTCTCCTATAATGTACTTGATACTTAATACCCACGTGGGAAGCTTTCAACAGTCATATTCAAGTACGATCTAGGTTCCCCATTTACTTAAACCAATTCTTTCAAAGACGTTTATATCAAAGTATGAGAACGATTGATGAGAAACAAAGGCTTTTAAAACACCAGGATTTACTTAATAAACTGCAAAAGGCTTTTTATTGCTGTTTAATCTTTAAAAATGGATCAATCCTTGAAATCACAAACACTTACCTCACTAACTTATTTTCTCTGTTTCCTTACCTTGGCCAGCACACAAAGTGTCACTGAAGGAAGTCATGATTCATAGTTTTGTACTCACTAACACGTTTATCTCTCTTCAATTCCTAGGAGGGTTTTACCGACACTGAAATGTAGTTCAGTAAATCAAGAGTTCCTGTATCGCTTTATATCTGTTGTCAGGGTCATAATACTGTGGGATTCAATAAGGCAGAAAGCAGACACTCTTTCTCCCTTTTTTCAGAGATAAACAGGCATACAATATTACTCAGCCAATCATTTGGATTTGAAACATACATTTTAACCGAAACACAGGGTTTCGATTAAAAACCCGAAACCCCAAGTTTACACAGAGTACTGTGTAAACTTGATGCAATGCACCTCTTGTGGTCTTCCTCTTGGAACCAGTTTACTTATTAATTTATTCAACATGGCAAGAATATTTCATAATCAGGAGGATAGTGCAGCCTGATAAGCTTAAACTATTAGAAATTTTAAGGAGAACATGAGGCATAAGTTTATTGTTTCTTCACTTTGCATTTGTCAAATTTCAACTATGTATTTATTCCATGCTCCACAAGCATTATTTTGAGCATATTTCCACTTTGGAATTGCTCTAAAGTTCTGCTCCCATTAGTAGACTTTAATTTGTTGCTCCAGGGTTCTCTATTCTTCTGCAAAAACTTTGATGAAACCTGCCTTTTGGAATTTACTCCAGTTCTAACACAAGAACATTAAAATGGTTTATCATGGACTATGGTTAAAATGGATTTACCTTGCAAGGACATAGCTTTGAAAGAAATAGATTTTCTCACTACTGTATTGACATAAAGTAAATACAGCATGACACTTGATTATTATTAAAACTCTCAAAGGGAAAATTAGGCATTTAAAAATAGACCTGAGATGTTTAACAGGAATTAACAAGCTCAGTGCGTAACAGGTGTAAATGGTTTAGTTAAGCTTCGTCTCCAAGGCAACAGCATCTTTCACAAAGCATTTCTGACAGAAAACAGAAAATACAAGCCTTCTCTGGGCTCCTTCTGGCAATTCATCAATGTAGATCTTCAGCTCTATTTTATGTTGTATACAAGTTGTTATTGAAAATATTACATCCCAAGCTGGTGACCTTTTTATTCAATACAGTTCTTATGATTTAGAATGTTGCCCTGTAATTGTAGCCTCTGTCAATAGTTAGGCTGTCTAATTAAATGGAGATTGTTGAAATTTTAGGTTTCTTTTAGTCAGAAAACTTTAAAAAATTGGAATATACTATCATTGATTGTTCAACTTGACACATCACCCTCATTAACATAAGTCAATTTCTCATTGTTCTCTCTCAGGTTAGATCTAGGTAAGTCTGATCATTTGAATTTGTCTTTCACTTTTATTTCTATTCTCAGTTGTAATTTCTTCAGACCTCCAAAGGACAGACAAAATTTTGATAAGTGGTACAAAATGAGAACATGATCACTTATGAATTGGCAAAAGGGAGAATAGACTTGGAGATGGTTAATATCAATGAGTATTTAGAAACAGAAATAATTTGATTTTCTTTTTTAACTGCATTATGTATTAGTTTTCACACTGTTTTTATGATCTCCAGTTGAACTGTGGATTTTAATGTTATTTGAAGTTATTAGGGGCCCAAGTTATAAATATAAATTATTGAGAAGGGCATAGTTCATTTTTCAGCATGTTATTTTTAAATGAAATGTAAAATTAACAGATACACTTTTCTTTTTCACTCCTTTAAGTTGCCTTATAGTCTTTTGAGAGACACCTTATTTCCTATCAAGAGCTCATTTCTTGGCAGAATGAAAACTAATTTTACATCTAAATCTGCCAGGGGTGGCTCTGTGGGATTATTCACTTTGGCAGCTTGCTAAAAAGAATGTTTAAAACACCTCAAGGCTTTCTCCATGTTGCTTTATGCATATATGGGGGTTATTCGGGGCAGCGCTCAGCGTCAGCAGTCCTCATTTGACCTGATTTGAGAGCCAGCGGGGACATGTATGGGTTGCAGGGAAGGGGAGTGAGAGTGGGTGACCTCACACTTACATAATCGTCTTCTTGTGTATACAGATCACAAGCGAGACGTACAGAACAGTTCTTGCATAAGTACTGCAGTACCATAAGCTCAACTTCCCATAAATTCACAATTTATGGGAATTTAAACATCACTGACTGACTGATGTTGATTGTGCAGAACATGATATAATTTATGTATTTTTGTCCTAAAAGATGTTTTTAAAGGGGAGGGGGTGCTATGTAAAATCGACTTTTTCCAGCTTTGTGTCATGTTATAACATTATTCCCTCATCAAAAACATACCTGGGGTGTTGCTTTGACTATTTTATGAATGTCTGAGAAATCCTTGAATCTTCCAAAGTCAGCCATTTTGGGGTGGCTAAACACTCGCTCATACCAAATGCCACCTTTTCCATAAAGCTCCTCCTTGGAGCTGCAGTCTCCAGCCGAGCTTTTGCTTCACAGAGTAGCTTTTCCTCTCTCAGCTCCACCAGACTTGATGCTGTAACAATTAGCAAACAGCTGGTGGAAATGCGAGTCTGCTTAGCTCATCATACAAACTACTTCTCAGTGCAATGCTCCTAATGGTTGTAAACAGCATAATTGTTGTAATGATATGCTGAAGGCGGAGTGTCTGAAAGACCAGGAGCTTTTTAAAGTCTGATTTCAAATAATTAAATTGCAAAGTTGTTTTATATATATATGCAGGTTTTTTTTTTATAACAACTGAAGGTCGTGCTTTAAAAAGTTCACTATGTGCTTGGAAAATTGGAAACAGCACGTCTCTAAAGAATCAATAGATAAAAACAGCAAGATTGGTATGAAAACAACTCTGGTGAGGGCAAATAGTTTAAATATTATCAAAAGTATCAACTCTACAGTTTCCCATAGCTCTACAATCTTAGCCTTTATGATCACTGTTTTGGTTTGTGGTCAGCAGCCTGGCGTATCTGATTTACTTTTGTAGCTAACATAACAGAAGGACAGACTGAGAATTATCCAGATGGAGGAATAAAAGAGGAAAAACAGAGCTCCAACATGGGATTGGGTCCAACAGATACCTTTGCACACAGAGAGTAGATAGAAATGCACTTAACGAAAACAAGTGCACAAAGTTCTTTTTAAATTGATTCTGCAGCTTGGAATAATGAGATCTGCTGCAGTCTGACATGCAAAGATCTGGCACAACATGCCATATGCAGTCTGGTACAGCTGTGCACACGCCTCTGATCACCAACAATGAAAAATAACAATAATAATGATAATAAAAATATAAAGGAAACAGGGGAAGCTGGCTGGGCAGAGGGGTGGGGTGTCTGCAAAGAGTTGTTGAGGTATGAGCATGCTCTGAAACTGACAGCACAGCTGGCTGCAAAGTTCACTTGCCGCTGAGTGGAAAATCCCTGATATGACAGAGCAGGGAGCATGACATGTGTGCATGACAGAGAGAGGGGAAGAGTAAAAGAGGAGAGCGATCTGAGGTGGGTTGGGCTTTTATACAAACAGCCAGGAAGGGATTGGTTGGCAGGAAAGCTGCCTTTGTGAGGTCACACCCATCACAACAGCCCCCACCCCCAAGATGGACTTCAATGACAGGAATCACTCTTGTCATTTAGTGATTGCAACAAACATATGCAACAAGCTAAAAAGAAATCAGCTACACAGTTTTCCAAACGAGTCAGAACTTTGCCGCCAAACAGTTGACTATCTTTTTGCAATAAGGGAGGAACGTCATTTTAAAGTGCAATAAACTAGACATAGATACAGACATGCTTACAAAAGATCTTAAACCTTTTCAAATTATAACCACAATCGTCATAGTATTTTATTTGTATTACTTACATGACAACATAGTCCATAAATGCATACACTGAAGAAAAGGATACATGCACCTTTCAATGCAGTTGCAAGTCTTTGGGTATGTCTACCATTCTCTGCACCTAATGAATAAAATGTCCACCCATTGTTCTTTGCAGAGAAACTGGACGTCCATAAGATTAGACTGGAAGCATCTGTGATCATCAATTTTGCTTTATGTCTGGATTTTGAATAGACTACTTTAACCAAAATAGGACTCTGCTTTGATCTAAACCTTTCCTTTGTAACTTTCTCTGAATGGTTAGGGTCATTGTGATGCTGCAGGATGAACTTGGTACCAAAACTCAAGAATTTTGCATCATGCTGTTTCACTGTGGGCATAGTGTGTGTGTTACATGCAACATTAGTTTGCCGCCACACAAATATTTTGCATGTCGGCCAAAAAGTAATTTAAATTTAAGTAAACTTTGGTCTCATTTTGCCAGACCACTTTTCACCACATGTTTGATGTATCCCTAGATCACCCAGTCATCCTCTTGCTTCCATACAGGCAAGAGTTTTGGAGCAATTAGTAGTTCGATCAGTTCTCTGAAACAACATGAAGTAGGTTAAACAAACACAAATGCAAGACATCAATCTTCAATCTAATGAAATTCAAGAGCTGGTGTGAAACAAAGTCATTACCATCTATCAGCCTGGGACTCCAGTGAATAACTGTGAGAGGGATTATTGACAATCAAACAGAAGGTAAAACAAAAATCCAAGAACTAAATTTTAAAGTACTGCAGGGTGATGTTCATCACCAATAATAAGAAAATGGCATCCAAGGGGGACTTCCTAAACCTCTGGTAAACCTACAAAATAATAATATTCTTTGTCCTGTCAAATAAAATGAAGCTTTTTGGAAGATGTATCCTGCTACATTGGAACAAAACTAGAAGTTTTTAAGTTTTATAAAAAACAGCATACAGACAATCAAGCATGGTAGTGGAAGTTTGTTGGTATGGAGCTCCTTTGATGCTTTGGGACTTAGAGGACTTATAATAATTAATGCTGATCTCTGCCAGAAAATCCTACAGGAAAATGTCCAGCCAACACCGAAACAAAGATTGGAAGCACAACAGCAGCCCCACCACCAAATGCTTTAAAAAACTAACTACAGGTTTTTGAATGGCTGTCTATCCATTGCTGCTTGACCAGCAGATGGTGATATGCTTTGTATCTGTGTTGGCCTCTGTAACCTGGCTTCTCGCTACAGACCCTTCTCTTAAAACAGTCTTGTACCCATCAGATTTCAGCTGGCATCCTTTTTTTTTTTTTTTTTTTTTTTAAACTATAATGCTCGCTTCTGAAGAAAAAGAACAAAATCAAACAAAAACACGTCATATAGTCTCTACATACTGCCTGTTATGGTTGACCAATTTTTTAAATTATGATTTACAAAATTGGAGCACAACCTTTCATTTTTGAAATTGAAATCACACTGAGGGAGAGCTGGTGAACCCACAGTGTTGCATTTATGAAACCACGCAGCACATCCTGTCAGTAAGTTAGACAGGATGTGTTTTGATTTTTTCAACAAACTGAGCAATGCTGCCAGGGTTAATCCTGACACTGACTCTGATTCAACAAGACAAATCTTTAGTCCTCATTTAGTCATTCTTTTAGCCCTCTCATTCTCACGATTGTTCTTACAGTTTTAACAGAGAAAGATAAACAATATTGCTCTAAAATATGACGCTTAATCCATAACAGTAGTGCAGCCTTCATCCCCTCCACAATGTAATGCACAATTTCATATAACAGAAACAAAAAAAACAAATGTTTATTTTAATATTTTTTTATTGATTCATTCCAACTGTCATTGATGATTTGACAGATCAAAGAACATTTCAGATGTATTCTGAGTCACAATAATTACGTAAATAGAGAGCAAAATAACCCAGCGACAGTTAGCATAAAAATAGCTTCCTTTTAAAATCCTGACAACAAACATAAAGGTGTGAGAGCTTCACACTAATGTTTACAAAGCACACTGATTGTCTGGACCTCTTTTCAGCAGTCCACCACATTTACCTGACATCACACCACCCACTGGACTCAATCTGGGAGGAGGAGCACGGGTAGTGGTGGAGAATTGGGTTTTGCGGGAGGAACCGGCGAGCTGGTGCGATGAAGGCGTGGGTGGTGTGGGAAATCACAGTGGATATTTTGAGGTTTGTCGGTGAGACAGGACGGCATGTAAATGTTCAGCTCAGAGGGTTAACTAAAGTCTGCGTTTATTTGTGGATATTTGTTGATCCCAGCACTTTTCGGGGTTGGGTTCTGAATATTGTTCTTTGAAGCACAAAGAAAATAATTAAAACGATTGGGTCTAAAAATATGCTCAGACTGCTTATTGTCGGGGAGACATAAAAACAAACGCCAGACTAGAGATTGAAGGTAAATTTACTGGATTAAGTAGGGAAAAATATACCCATGATCTAGTAATAGACCAGAGCAGAACAGACTGAAGATAATTATTTTTTAAAATTTCCACAGTTAATGGTCACACTGCTCCTGCCTCTTTAACCCATCTTCTTCTAATCTTTTTGCATAGTGCAAGCAAAGTGGTTTATATGAGTAAGAATTTCAAACAAGATGTTTATTTCATTCCATATGGTAAATGGCCTGTATTAGTATAGCATAAATATACTGTATATGAGACAGTGATGTATACAAACATGCCCTTAATGGCTGAAATTCTCCCATAAGGTTTAATTAGATTGTTTAAAATGCTGAGTTTGCAGGATTTGTCTCTGTTACGGCAATTTGTCTGAAAATTGTTTGTTTTCTGACTTTTTTCTGGCTTCAAAATCCTTACCAAAATTACCCTTATGTGAGACCAATTTTAGCTTTGATGATAAAACCCATATCAGTCAAATCTGTTAGGCATCCTATTTGTGTTGATCCTAAATTGGAATTAAGAAAATCAATTCAAATTCCACAACTTTGGGGCATAACATACGGATCCTGGCTTTCACTTAAAATTGTTCTCTATCAAATCTATAGGCTCTTACTATGGAGCTATTATATAACTTCTGGACAATCCAATAGGCAGCCAGTTTGTGAGCCTATTTCCAAACCCACCATACAAATTCTGTCCAGGGAAGATGGAGTATGCCTTTTCAATAAGTATGCTGTTGATATGCTACATCAAATGTTGTCAACCCATTTGAATATTAGCTTTATATTTTCCCGAAGCTGTACTCTATTTTTTGAAAGAAGCATGGAATTCATTCTGATCTCCAACAAAGTTTGCAGAGACCTCCTAAAACCAGTAAATGAACCGCAAGAACTGAGAAATGTGTTTTTAACCCAAGGCTGCAAGAACAAAGTTCTTTCTAGCCAGGACTTTTCATAGCGACTTCACTAATATTCAAGTGCAGAATGACTAATCTGCAAACCGAGTCACAGTTGTCCCATGCCCCTTAGAGCTCTCCTACTGCTGCACACAACCTTTGTATTATAACAAATAAGATTCTGCTCAACAAAAAGCAGCAAGAACAACCTTGCAAAAGAGAACATCCTCTGAAGTATGCTTTGGACTTCATGCAGGTGTGGAAAAATCTGAATTATTCATAATTCTTTAAAAGGCTGGGTTTATGCTGTTGGGATTGAAGCAGTAGTTTTAACCAAATCCTGGGTCAAAAGTTAGCTAATTTGTTGGACCAGAGAAAAAACTAAAAGGAGCCTCATTGTTTTGAAGTTTACAAAGACCTGGTCAGACTTTACTGAACCTTATCTACAGGAAGAAATAATAACATTATACTGCATAACAAGGTTGAAGTCAGTCGGTTGTTATTGATTTACGTTCTCCTCATTCACCTAAGCAAACATTATCCTATTTAAGTCACATAACAAATGCTGTTATTTGGCATTTGCTATGTGACTCAAAATGATGTATGTAACCTCTAACAAACTGGTCATGTTCCTTCAGCTCAACCTAATGGAGTAAAATTGCGAAGTGGGAAATAAAAGTAAACCAAAAGCGACAAATGTACAACAAATATTTTAAATCAAACTAAACTCAAACTAAAATAGATCAGAAGCGAAATAACTGTCAGACATTCAAGAAGCTTTAAGTTCTCACTTATGTTTTTATGATTATTATGTTTTATTTTACTGGGAAAAATTGGTGCCACTGATTGCTTAGCACCTTTTAAAACTCAAAATCACAGCCGAGCTATGCCATTGGCATCATAAAAAGCTTTCATTTGGTGTACGGTAATTGGATTCCTAAATCTGACTGGTCTGTTTTCACTGGTACAAGGGCAGACTGTCAGACAGAAAAATTGGTGCTATCTGAAAGACAACTCAACAGAAATGGGAGACCAACAACTAATCCAATTTTTCATTCTGAAGACATTGGCAAAAGGGTGAAACAAGTTCCTCATGTTTTTATTTCTAGCTTTTTGTGCTGCATAGATCTGTACTGATGACCGCCGAAAAGATTGTCTCCACATCTGTTCATGAAAACGCTGCTGGCATTTTGATTGCTGTAGTAAATCCTGCTCCAAACATTGTGTCTTAACAGTGAGGCCCAAATTCTTAGGAAAAAAAAGAAAATCACTTGACCTTAGTAGACAAACTGCCTTCCTGTAGTATCGTCCTCCAAGAAATTCAGAATACAACTGATGGAGGATCAGACATTTACGTACAGAGAATCTTTAAATAATTTGATGATGTGGCACCATGCTGGTTATCTGGTTTTGGAAAACCAAATCACTTCTTAAATGTTTTTTGATTTTTCACAGTAAAGTAAGTTAAGATCCAGCTCTAGCACCAGTTGTAGAATGGGAACAGAGGGTATGTAGTTTATCCTCTTACTAAAACACTGTTTCACCTGCATTAACTTCAGAGATTTTTTACATGGATTCCCCCCCCCCTTTTAGCTACACTCCAAAGCTTTCAGGTTAACCTCAATGGCTGTTTTGTATCTTGAGAGTTTAGTCCTTCATTTAATGCAACATATATCTAAAGGAAAAATGTTATTCCACAGGATACAAGTCATCAGATTCCTCTGTTAGGACAGGTTGACAAACTGCCACAGAGACAGGAACTTGGCAGTTTGCTTAAGACCTGGCAAAGATTCACACTGGCAATGGGTGGCCGAGTTGGCTGCCGCAAGACAGAGCAACACAAAGTTGAATGTTATTTCCAGAGACACTAAGCTCTCTGGTAAAAACATCATTAAATTACTGCATCTTCACATCATAAATGGCTAGGAAGCTAGGAGGCACAGAGGCAAGGTTTGGTGCTGCATAAAGGCTCAGAAAAGTACATTAAAATTTATGTCTCTTAATTTTCAGGGTGGTTGATTAAACAACAAAAATGAAAAATTGACAACAAGGTTATTCTTTTAAGCTACAACCTAAAAATTAAAAGACAAACAAAAAAAATAAAATTTCAGATGCCATCGTAGGACAAATTTACATTAACTTTATTTTATTTTGCACCAAGATTTTTTTCTTGATTTTGTCCACCAAGAGCATAAAAAATCATAGTTTGTTAGGTCTGTAAAGCATCAGTATAAATAAGTAATCCATCTAACGTCTTGGTTCTCGCACTTTCCAGATATGCAAAACAAGATACACGTGAGTCTGCAGAACTCATCATAGCGTCTCCAGCAGCCACGGCGAGTAAATGTAAGCTCTGTTTTCTTTTCAAAATGTAATTAGAACTGTCAGTATTTGTAATTTGTTACTGCTGTAAGCAGTCTGAACAAGAACCTTTAGTAGAAAAAAAAACAAATAAGTCAAGAGAAAAAAATGTAACCCAAAGGGTGCCACTTTTCAACTTTGTAAAAACACAGCTTAAAATTAGCATCTTCATTTTGAATGAGGAAAACCCATTGCATAGTAATAATACTTACATAAATCAATAAAGACACAATTAACTCAGTTGTTGGCAAAAAAAAAAAAAATAGCACCACCGGAATTCAGTAGAAGCATTACCTCACACTAATTGCTGCATAAAAGACATATTGTACTTGTGCACTCCAGTTTTCTGGTATAGACATGCAGAGTTTTATGTGCATGCAGCAGTGAGCAGACATTGCTCCCAGATCTATCAGTTTAAGTGGTTAGCCTTGATTGCACTGGATTTTACTTGTGTGTACGTGAAACACACTGAAGTTTAAGAGATGTGAATACCTTTACAAGTTGTCGAGAAGCGAGCAATGCTTTTGATTTTACAGTCGGTTTGTGCATGTAAGTAAGTTGATGGTGTAATGTGATTGTGGGCATTTGGTGGAGTAGGAAACAGGTTGAACCATGATGAAAGAATGATAAGCACCCTTTGAGGCCAGCTAATCATCTGAAGATTAAAAAAATAAATAAAACAATTGACATACAGTACATTGTAGATCTTTCCTAAAACAAATTTCTTTCCCAAGCTCGACACCTCACCTTTCTAATTTCTAACCACTACTAAAATTTCATCTAAAATCTGCACTCTCACTCATTTATACATATACTTTTCCATAAAACCCTTAGAATATAAAACTTTATGCAGATGATATGAGCAGCAAAAACATTCCCCTACCTGACCCAGTATTTTCATGCCTTTTAATCCATGTCATAGCCACCAATATTGATGTTTGCGGCTCTAAATACGATGTCAATAATTTAGATCATCAAGTCTATTTCAGTAATTGAGTCCAAAAAGTGATTATGTAGATTTACACACATGAAGTGATAGATTTCAAGGGCTTATTTCTGTAAATCTTGATGTTTATATGGGTTCATGCTAGTAAAAATAAAATGAATTCCTCTTCTCTAAAAATTTGATTACATATTAAACAAAGTAAATAAAATTTGGATACTGAAATAATGATTTCTGAGTTTTAAAAAGAATTGGGACCACTGGCTTGATAGTCATTTATAATCACTAAACTACAAAAACTCATTGCTACAGGAGCTGACTTTCCACAGACAGCTACACCTGAACACTTTAGTGGAAAGTTGAGTCAAAAGAAAAACAAGATGATTCCTTCTGGTCACAAACTTTCAGGAAACGCAGATTACCAAATTTGGTACCTGCTCACTTTCACAAAGGTTTAAGGCTTTAATGATCATAATATCACTGTGTTTGACTGGCCAGCAAACTCTTGTGATACTCAGCCCGGTTTGTAGATTCAATGTAGCACCTGAATCTTCCTTGTGAAAAGCCTCAGATCCTCCCTTTTATAAAAGTGCAGATTTTAGAATAAATCACCTGCCGTAGTATGAAACAAATTGTAGGAAAATGATGAGGGCGATTAAAGCAATCAATAATGTGAACGTTTGAAGTGAATTACAAAAATCCAAACTCGTCATCTGTGCCAGTTATTTCCCTTATTCTGTAGTAACACAACTTTTGTTGATTAAAGCTGCTGAAGGTTCTCCTTTGAAGTATCTATTTTCTGTTATTTTCAAATTCATTTTTCTCTACCTTGCAATCTTGCCGAAGATGAGGAATGGTTCCCAAGCCCCTCCTCCCTCCCACCCTTTTTTCCTTTTCCTTCACATACGTCTGCCTGTCATTGTGATAAATGCATCTGAGGGAATAATACTGGTCTGGGACAGGACAAATGTCTGTACTACTCTCACTGAGGCCTAAAAAGGTGCTTTTTGATGGGTTTTGAAGAAAAAGTGAAGCAGGTCAACAAAGACACGCAATTGGAGAGACAGTCACAAACAAAGCGCTGAAAGTTTTTCTTACACACAACTCCATCCTCCCACAAAGACATTGCATGCACGGTTTTACACATGCAAGGCCTTTCTTTATTCCCATCAGTTAATGACACCCTTATGTCATCATCAGATGGATAAGGGTGTGTGGGGTCTGTGTCGGGGGTTGGGTCAGGTTCCTTCGCCTGCACACTGACGAAGACTGATGCTGAGTTTTAGATAGGAGTCATGTGCTTCTGTACGTCCAGCCTCAACACGAGGGAGTGTTATTTACGGCTGCAGAGATTTTGACTATAAAAGGGAGCAAGTGTAAAGATAAAATAGCAAGTTTGCATAGCCTGGTTTTGAGTCAAAATCTATCCAGTATGTGAGACACTGCATAGTGAATCATATACTTACCTGGAAATGTTAAGCATCATGTTAGAAACTCAAAACAGAAAATATAACCTTGTGACTACAAAGAACTAAGTAAGGTTTATTAAAAATATATGGTAAACGTAATCATTAGTCAGAGTAAAAGGATATTTTTAGAGACCTATAACTAATTTATTATTATTTTTTTTATCATGAATCTACATGATTATGTAGAATCTAGATGAATCTACATCTAGATTCATCTAGATGTAATCTACATCTAGATGAATCTAGATGTAGATTCATCTAGATTCATTTACCCTGTATGCGTCTTTAACATACAGGGTCAAATCTAAATTATAATACACAATTATTAAAAAGAAGCGTTAAGGTTAATTTGACAATTAACATATTTAAGGAAATATGTTTATTTATGTCCTTATTTATAAATAAATATAATCTAAAAGCTTTTATTTTTCTACATGGATACTTTTTAGAGCCTAAACCTAATCAACTTAAAGTGTCGTGCATGAAAAGATAAAAACAAATAAAAAATATATATATCATTATCCAAACCAATCATAATTTTTAGCAAAATGATACTCTTTTTATCTTAAATAATGAAAAACATAAGAAAGGCCAGCAATAAAGAGAAAATGCCAGATTGTTTTTACACTTTTTGGATATTCCTTTTACCTGATATGAGAGAGGTGGGCTTCAATAGCAGCACAAACTCCAACCCAACAAGGATTGAAAACACTCGCACCTCTTCATGCGATACAAATTTCCCTTCCTTTGTGGTATAAACAATCTACCAAAACCAGGTGAGCATCATTCATTTTCACTGGGTTTAAACTTGGAAACTTAGTGTTTGGTAACCTTGATTAAAAGTAATTTTCTTCTAGAAACCCATCCAGGACAGAAAACAGACATAATGCACAACTGCACATTGGGAGGCCAAAAAGACGAATAACAAGGGTTTCCGATCTAATATTCACCATCATTTATTAGAAAATGTTCTTTCTTTTTATTTATTTTTTTTACCTGAGAGAATCCTTCAATAACTTTCTTTACCCAGTAACAAAAAGTCATTTGTATTTGTGTGTGCGTGCATGCTGATTGGGTCTTGCTGGTGCTCTCCTGGAAAGGTGCATTAATCCCCACAAATGTGTGAAGAACTTTCTGATTAGATGTGAAACTCAATGAGTTATTGCACGTCATTATAAATTATAGTAAACTTTAAATAATTCTTAAATTTTTTTTTTCCTTCTTTTTGGGGTTAAATTGTTTTTAAATATACATAACCTTATATGCAATTTATAAATATGTACATTTTGAGAATTACCACAAAGACTTTTCCCTTTTTATCGTGTGTGGGCCATTCAAAGTGCTCTTTAAATTAAGTGCTAATGTAAAGCTAAATCAGGTTGGTTTTAAATCTTCATCTCAAAAACGTGAACATTCTTTATATCTACGTAAGTGAAACTGATTCAGAATCAAAAACATTAAGGTTTTAGTAAACATAAGCTAAAGCACAAATCTAAAAACTAACATTACATTGACTAAGTGACAGTATATAAAGGCAGCAAACGGGATTAAATTTAGCTGCTGGTCCTAATTTTAAAATCTACGTTTTTTGATGCACCGATCCCATTAAGGAAGCATGAGCAGAATCCAAGCATGCACGCGTACACCTAGACTCACGCATCACACTCTGAGCAACTCACAGAAAACAGCACATCTCGTTGAATCCTTGTTTTCCACAACACCCCAATGAACCCTGCCTACTTCTGTGGGATACAGACTGCTGGAAAGAGCTTCTGTGCTTTTGGATCGTCCAAAAAGGCACAACTCCACTGAGCAGTCAGGATATGTGCCCACACAAAAGCAACAAGGGTCTTTGGGTCATGCAAAGAGCCTCTAGAATTCAAGCCAGGCCAAATTTGATTTTAATTAGTCAGACTGGCTCGTTGTTACAGTGAGCTTGTCTTTCTTTTTTGGGAAAGAGATTTAGGAGGGGAGATTGCATAGACATCTTGCTGTTTGCATGTCTCAACAAACTCTATATTTGGCATAGGGGCAGGGAACCAAACACAACCAATAAGAAAAAAAAAACACAACAGAACAAATGACATTACAGACAATCTTCACCTTTGTCCAAAGCATCAACATGTGAGTATAGATCAAAATTAGTTGGGGCTGGATTTAAAGTTTCTCAAAATCGGCCAAAAAAAAGCTCACTTTGAGCTTGGGAGGTGGTCTACGGATGGAAGAAGCACCAATCAAACGGCCAGTTTTCCCGTGACCTATTTACTTAACCCATCAATGGTAAGGATACGGACGTTACGGAAACTGACAGCAGTCAGTATCCATAACATAACTTTTATAAAAGTTCGAACTTTTATAATTCCTTTTGTCTCAGATACAAGAGAACCGTGGGTCCTTAAAGAATTTCTTAGCAATTGTTATTATAAACTTGAGTGCATTGTATTATAAGTAGAATTGAACTGGAATTGCAATTTCATTCAATTGCAATCTATCCATCTGATTGGATCATACTGAACATATTGATTATATTTCTAGATATAAATTGGGTCTTTCTGTTTTCAGTCTTCCTTGTTATGACATTTATTGTGAACTGGTGCAATGCAAATAAACAGATCTGGGAACAGGGTATCAGTAGCGGCCAGGAAAAGCCTGATTGGTGCATCTGTAGTTAAAACAGAGCAAAAAATTTACCCTTGAATGAAACAATGGAAAGTTCAAACTGCTGTCATCATCTAAGACCCCATTTACACACCATTTTATGCATCAAGGGCAGAATGGACATTCAATTCTAGGGAAAAAAATAAATAATTCTCCCAGAACCACACACACATAAACCAATAGAATTTTAAAATATCAGTGTTACTGGGGCCGGTATAAGCTGATGTTGCAACATTTCCAAGCTAGCTTTTGGAACCCAACGATGCTTTGGACAAATGGTCAGATCCATTTTACACTTTGATGACAACAATGTGAGTGCTTAGCAGCTGGGTTAGCTGAGATACATGCTAGACAAAGAGTCCAAGTGTACCTCTTTCCTTTCCTGCAGCTAACTGAGCTGCTGTCACAACTCGCATCATCAGTTTTAAAGGACAATATCTGAGCACACACACAAAAAAACCCACAGCCACACGTGTAGCACTTCATGTCGCCATGAGACTACAGAGGGTATAGGCTTTTATCTCTTTGCAAACAAGACGAGGCACAGGGGGTTATGATTGATGTCAAGGGGCACTTTTGATTATGGACCTGCATGCACATGTGAGAGCGTGCACACATAAAAAGTTTTAACAAACATTACACATTTCTTTGCTTCTTTTGTTGTCTTCACTTACATGACAATGGGATGGAGCGGTAAAGTTGACTTTTTATAATGAATCTTGAGTGTTTTTGTATGGTTTTGTATTTACATCATTGATCATGTCCTCCCCTCCCCCACTCCTGAAAAAGTAAAAAGTAAACAAAAACTAAATCCAAACCGAAAACATACAAAGTACATAGTATTGCACCTTGCAAACGGGCAATATATCCTTTCAGGTTTTTTTCCCCCCTAATGTCTGTGTGACACCTCTATCCTCTTTGCTGGTGAGTGGAAGCTGGGTTGTGGGTGCCAGGTTAAGGTCCAGCGCCCCCTCTTTCAGCTACATTCAGTTCCATAAAACAATCAGCCATTATAGAAGCAAACATCTCTCAGTCTCTGGGCCGTTCACATTTTTTAAAGTCATGATCTACAACACAGTCAGAGAAGAGCTGCGTAATTTTAGCAAAGCATGTCCTTGGGTTCATCTGAGATCCAAATCAATAAGAGGGCCCCAAACTTTGAGGAAAAACCAACAGACGCATCTCAATAAAGTAGAATATCATAGAAAAGTAAATTATTTTCAGTAATTCTGTTTGCAAAGTAAAACTCATTTTATAGATGTATTGCATACAGAGACAGTTTGTTGATTATAGCTTACAATTAATGAAAATTCCAAATTATGTTTTTTAGAAAAATATAATACCACTAAAACAGGATGTTATTTTATGGCCACATTATGGTCAACACAATTATTTGGAAAACTCCAGACTTGACAGTTGAGCAGCAGAAAGTGACGGACATCTTCTGCAAGAACAACAAAAAGCAATAGCTGAAAAAAACTGGATGATAAGAGTGTTTCAACCAAGCTTAATAATAGAAAGTTCAGTGGAGGGACAAAGTTTGAATATAATTTAGAGAACTTTGGAGAAGTTAATCTTGTTTTCTAGCTGTTATGTTAACAGTAAGGGGCCACAATCACCCGCAAATATATAAAATCCTGAAATACTTAAAAGCCCTTGGTAAAAATTCCTGAAACTTACTATTTTACACCAAACACCAAATATACCTTAATATGCAATAATACGCACAGTGGACATTGTCTTAGCACAATATGAAAAAGTCTGCCTTGTCTCTGTACTTCAGGGTATAGCCAAACAAGGGCAAGAAAAATAAATACTACTCCTGGATTGGCTGCTTTGCAAATACCAGCCAATAGAGTGTCAAGTAGACTTGCTCCTAAGCTGCATATTCAGTAAAAAAAAAAAAAAAAAAAAAGGTGGGGAAAAAAAAGGTGAATAGGTGGGTTTTCTGCAAAACAAATTGGAGTTGTGTTCCACAGAAAAATCTGAATTGGTGAATATGCCAATAACGAGCCGAATCTTTTTGTATTTCATGCAAAAATAGCCCTGATCAAGTATAATAATAATAGTATAATAATAAGCTGCTTCAGCCTCAGCTTATGACTTTCATTTTGTAACTACAGAATGAAAGTCATGGGCTGATGCCTGGATACAGCACTCTTTCATAGCTTACCCTGCTTGTAGAGCCTGTAGATGTCTATACTGTCAGCTGTCCAGTCAGTAGTCTTCCCCATGATTCTGTAGACCATAACATATTGGCACGAGATTTTTTTTTTCCCCCCCAACGTAAATTTTTTTTCCAGAAAAACTGGATGTTTTTTATTTTATTTTTTAGCTTCTAACCATATTCATAAACATCAACTCAGAAATAAATATTTGAAATTTATCAATGTGTGCAAGAAGTCCTAAATATGATTTTCTCTTCTGAATTGAATTACTGAAATCAATTAACTTTGCAATAATAATCTAATTTATTGAGCTGAACTTCTATATGGATGCATACACACAGGCCCAATACGTAACTCTCTGTTCCTTTTCAGTCCAAATGCATCTCTGCAATTTTACATGTGCCTGCAAAACAAGACGCCTCCCAAGTTCATATGAGTTTTGTGTTGCGTGAGGTATGACAGGCTTGTGTTTCAGTTTTTTTTTTTTTTTCAGTTTAAGGTTGCATTATTTTCTGTTGTATTCCATTACAAAAAGAGAAATATATATACGTATAAAAAAAAGCAACTCCTGTTTTGTTGGTTCTAAGTTCCTCCTCTGATAAAAGAGGACAGACAACTGGAGAGACTAGACAAAACACATCAGTTGGCTTCTCAACACAAAAGACAGATGTGGGCAAAAGAAGTGAAATTTCTCCAATGTTACACTGCACACATGGTCAAAAAGTGACTACAGCCATTTTCTCTTTCCTCTCTCTTTTACATGGAGCAGTTAGAGCATCAAAATACAAAGAAATATACGAAAACAAGGAAAAAGAAAATCTCCAATAATTCTGTTTAGGAGTCTTTTTTTTAAAGTCCTCTCTTTTTAAATTTTGTTTTATGGATTCATATCATTTCAGATTTTATTTTGTCCCTTAAGAAAAAGCAGCATTTAACCCCCTCAGTTACACACAAAAACCAAGTCAGCTCAACAAAAGGACATCAGATTTCTTATACTCCTCTTTCAGTTGTTTAACAATGAGGTGATCCAAACCTCAATCTCTGGAATGTGGGATATCTTTTCCGACCCCCACAGTATTGAAATTTTCGACTGCAACTGAGAGGACGAGGTGGGGGGGTCATTTTGGGTCCTTGGCTGGTGTGGGAGAAGAGGTTGGGGCACCAAAATTGGGGGGAACATTGCATATCCAACATTTCCCCATCCACAATTCCCACTTTAATCCAAGTTAATAATGGCATTTTGTTTTCTTTTGCTTCCTTGCGTCTTCAAATCTCTCGATCTCATCTCTACTGCTTTGCTGTTCACATTCAATCAGTGGCGCCTCTCTGAAAGGCGGTTATGGCCAGCCTTGTCTCACAAGGTGGAGAGGCCTGAATTCTGTTTGGTGTCAGCGATTCTTGGCCAAACCCATGGGGGAATAGAAAGGTTAAGAAGAGGAGGAAAAACAATTTGGAGGGCCCCAGATCTGAAATGTAATGATGATGATTACGAGAAGACAATAAGTGCTACACAGCCCTCCAAACCCTCCCATGCAGGGGTCTCTCACAAATCCCCCAGTTTTTTCTGGGTTGTCGGTGTGATGCTGACAACAGGAAAGGTTTGGGCCTGAGGCCACTGTGGCTGTCAGCCTCTGTTATACAGAGTGGTCAAGGATTCCCATTTAGGGTGAGTTGGGCCAACAAATGTATACAGATAAAACTTTGAAAAGGAAAGGGTGAAAGTGAGGACTGCTCCAGTAGTGCAAAAACTCCCACTGAATGGGGATGTAATGACGGCTTGAGCTCAGCTCCAAGGAAGGCCATGAGGATGGCAGAGCAGGAGAAGTGATGAATCCCAGAAGCTGTTGATGTGCTTAAGGAGCAACATTCCAGGTCCTCTTTAACTTCCCATTGCGGATGCTTATCCATCTAGTAGAGGTGTGAGTTATCCATTATGTACAAGACTGTTGCTTGACATTTAAATAGAATTGATTCTTTTATAGGAGGGGAACCCAGATTTGGCATGGATCCAAAATTGAAGGAACAGAGTGGACTTTTATAACAGATGCTGCATTCTTTAATAGTCATTCAGCTACCTCATGTATGATGTCTGCCATGGATGTTTTACACATTACTAGTATAGTGACAAGAACTGGGATACATGAGACATCTGATTACAATCATGACAAAAAGAAATTCCCCCTTTGTTGCCATGGGATTTAAAAGTAAGTCTAGTAGAAATCAATTCACCAAGTGTGACCCAGAAGCCTCTTCAAAATGGGAGTTCTGATAGTTTGCTGGTCGGGAGTCAAACATTAGCGGGTTAGCACAATGTCAAGGTAGAAAGACATCAGCAAAGAGTTTATGGAAGGAACTGTTACAGCCCTACATTGGCTATAAGAGGGCTTATAGCAAAGTAGGGATGGCTATAAGGCCATTTCTGAACATTCTACTCTGAGTTTATGAACATGATTTAAACTTGTAAACTGCCCAAAGTTAAAAACCAATTCTGCCCCAAAATGAAAACATGCAATACTTGTAAGAACTGTGAAAACCAAACGCGCATGTTAAATGTTAAGTTTTATAGTAATATCAAATTACAGTGGCATGACTTAGGGTTCCTGGTCAGCAATGAATCGTAAGACTTCAGGAACAAAGTCCTTCACCAACTGACAAGCACAGTGGTGGAAGGGGGATGATTTGGCCTTGATTTGCTGTCTCAGTAAAAAGGCGGCTTGATCATATATTCCTCTATAAAACAATGTATTGTAGAGTGAAATAAGAATTATTCTGTCCGACAGCTGAAGCATGGATGAAATTTGGACTCAACGGGACAGAGACACGAAACTCAACAGGAAATATTTTGCTGTAATGAAAAGTGGAGGCTAATCTACAGTGATTAGAGAAACTAATAAATCCAACAATTGATCATTCAATGTAGTTTTTTTCTATCACTGTACTGATCAAAGGTGAAAATCAACACTGGTCACTAGACAAATGTCAAAATGTTACATTAAATAAAATTCAACTTGTTAAAATCTTGCAACATACACTTACATTAAATGTTAAGATTTTTAACATTTTTAGATTTAGATATTTTAAATATCATCTTCTCTATGTTTCACATTTACACTTTAATTACCAATAGAAACAAAGTGATTGAGTTCCCGGTTATGAAATGTTTAGTTTAAAAACAGCAAATTTAAGTAGGAAGGAGAAATAAAACTATGCATAGGCACAAAATAGTACAAATCTGAAAAACTGACCTGGAACTATACTTATAAAAACACTTTTTGCTTTTTTTGTGTGTCAATATAGCAGAAAAGAGCGCTTAGGAATATGAACTATTTAAAGCCTCTCAAATGTCTGAGTGGCTGGCGCAAATTTTGAAATTAAAATGACAGTGACCTTGTTAGAAACTTTCTTTTTCCCATGATTGTAAATCTAATGTGGTGACCGTCAATCACAGACATCCTGTTTTGTTCTATATCCAGTGGCAGAAATCATGGGCGAGCTGTGGAAAGTCACTCGTTTGCAGACGCCCGGTCTCTGCGTGCTAATTCAGTGGGGGAGGCCATCCTGGGCGCTTGCTTGCTGTGCCTCGTCTGCTCCTCTTGCTTGCTCTCTGAGGTGGTCTAAGCTTGGGGTGCCCACCATTCATTGTTTGCTCCTGTGAGTCAGTTTCTGTTTTTACAGAAGCGGGTGAAAGGATGACGCTTGGTCCCAAATAATAGAACACGAGATGATCCGAATGTGATGGGTACCACTCCTCCCCAGCAGGATGGGGAAGGGTGGTCGGCCCTCCTGTCTTTTTGTACGGTTTTTCATTAGAACCAAGTAAGAGAGTTAAATGTGTGTCTGTGTGTGTTCTTTGAGTGTTTTGTGCCGCTATGCAAAACAACAACAACAAAAAGAAAAGTCTGAACTTTTGTGTTAGTCCACATATGAAACCAGTTGAACGGTGTATGTCTGGCTGTGGGCAGCTGCCCTGTGTCCACAGAGGTGAGGTAGTGCCTGACACCGTGGGGCGGAATGGCCGCCCCATCCTCGGGGTGTGTCCGTATTTGAGGTAAATGGTAGCCTTCTTGGCCTTTTTGCCTACTCTCAGTGACTCCCATAGATTTCTTTCTTTTTTTTTATTTTATTTTTTTCTAAAAAAGGCAAGTGTGTATGGAAGCCTGGAGGGGCCACACTGAGCTGAGTCCGTGAGGAGAGGACTCTGTAGAAACCCTAGGGATTAGGGCTTTAAATCGACACTGTCGTGCAGTGTGTACAGTAAAATGAGGCATTTATGTTACTCTGAGGTGAAGTTGTGTGTTTTCATATTAACCCTCTCAGGCTCAAATTAAGTTCTAGTTGCAGGAACAAGTCTGATATTTAGCTGTTGCAAATCTGCAACATCTGCCTGGAGAGGGTTAATGTGTGTGTCAAATGAAGACAGAGGCGATCAGGGTGTAGAAGATTTACTTCTGACCCCAGTCCAGGTATTACACCGCATTTCCTCTCCCTGCCTCCGCTCCTCCTTTTTCTGCTTCTCAAAGGGAATCTCTCCCTCCTCCCATCTCGTTTTTTCTTTCCTTCTTTCAGAGTCGTAACTCCTTGGAGAGAGAAGCGCTTCATTGTCATTCATATGACCATATGAGAGCTGAACAGGCAGTGACTGCCTGCATATATGTATGTATGTATGTATGTATGTATGGGTGTATGTATGTATGTTTGTGTGTGTATGAGTCACAGGAGCCGGTCCAATGACAAAATTAAAAAAAGGAAAAAAAAGTAGATATGGTCTGCCCCTTTTTAAAGGCTGACAGGTCATTTTCATCGAACTGGACTAGCCTTTTTTATATAAATATAGCACCTGTTTCAGTGGGATCTTAGAGGAGGAGCAGCTCCAAAACAAAACAACAAGACAGCAGTAACGGCTCAGATTGAGTTGATTACCTGGCAGCCGAGTCCGGTTGCTTTTGCTTCCATCGGCGCCATTGCACACCAAACAAATGTGGAAAAAAACAAAAACAAAACAACAGAAAATTTTAGCTTGCAGTGTTTGCAGATTGCTCACATGACTGTGAGAAATGATGCTGTGTTTTCTGAACTACTGTTTTAACACTTATTCAGAAATAATACTGAAACATCCTGACCAGCTCTGATGCTGCTTCAAAACATGAACACTGCGAGAAGTATATAAAAAAAGGAAACAAGGAGGGGAACCTGACCCCCACAAACAACGCTGCCCTGAAGAACTGAGGTGAAACAAGCTGTGGCTCTGTGTGTGAGTGTTTTTATGTGTTTGTGGATGTGTCTTGGCAAATGGCAACAACTCTTTCTGGATAAAACAGCTTGCTCAGACAGAAGGGCCCCCACACGGATGTTTAAACAGGAGATGGAGTAAGAAAGAGAGGGAGGAGGTTCTTGTTCCATTCTCCCGTTGCTGGTGTGTGTTTTCTATCTGGTTATACCAAGTTTCTTTGTAACCACAAACTGTGAATTTGATGTCGGAGAAACGCAAATTCCTGCCGATGAGACTCTCCATGCGTCTCTGTGGCTTAGCCCGTCTCCTGTTTCCCATTGCACACGCTGGCATCTGTACGTGTCACACTTCCTGTTCCTCGAAGACCTCGAGGAAAAGCGGGGGGAACAGTTCGTTGGGACACTCCACCTTCATGTGAAGGAAACGGCTGGCGTGGCACGCTCCGATCATCCGCAGATCCGTCACCTTCATCAAGAGTTTGGGCCAGAAGTGGGGAATGTTGTGCTTGCGGTAATTAATGTAGTGCTCGAATGCCAGCAGGTACGTCTCCTGGCACTTCTCTATCTTGTCCACAGACGTCAAGCCTGAGCGATCTGTCAACAAAGGAGACAAAGGAACATTTAATAAGCTCTGAACTTGGTAGCGTTTTCTTGACTTGTTATGATGATGTGTGGCTACAGCAATAAATCATTGAGAAAGCCAGGAACAGGTGCACAAATGTGACAGATTGGGACGGTGGACCCAATCTTTAAGAAAGGGGACCAAAAAGTGTTTCAATTACTCACGGTACCCCTTTCCCTGGGGAAGGTTTACACAAGGAATTTCTTTAAAAGAAAGTTTCCGGTTTTTAATCACCTAGTTCTAAGTACTATGTACAGTACTTAGTGGGATTAAACATTTTACCTCCCACGAAGAAGTACGATTGAAATTTTTATTTAAATAACATTAAGTAAGACCTCATTTACTACATGTTTCATTCAATGGAATGTAAAGCCATTGACATAAAATTATAAATTGAAAGATGCCTTTTTTCTTTAAGCATACCTGAGCTCATGAGAAGCACGGCCTGCAGAAGCGCCACTTCCGTGTCGTCCAGGTTGAACTGCGCCAGGCTTTTGCCCAAATCAAAGATGGCGTCAGACACCACACCCAGCCCTCCATTCTTCAGCTGCTCGCGCTTCACCGCTATCTCCCCGCTCAGCGTCAGCGTCTCGCTTTCGGGGTCATAACGGATGGCTGCACGCAATGACATGATCTCCATGCAGCAGCCCTTCAACAAGATGATCTGGTCTTCACAAGGCAGCTGATGATCAAAAAAAAAAAAAAACATCATTCAATGCAAACACAGAAATGTGAAAATATATTCTGCATCCATTTACATTTATGTTGTTGAAAAAGTTCATTACAGTGAACAAGTTTCCTCACTTGACCATTGTCAAAAACAGACACTAAGTGTGTCCATAATATCCTTGTTGACAAGAATGCTACTGCCTTTGTCCTGACCAACTCAATGTTATTGTGTTGCTACCATAACATAAAAAATGTTTCATGTTATGCTAGCCCTTAAATCATTGCACTTTTTGTTAGCATATATGGTTTATTATCTATGGGCCAGAATAAATGTTAGTCAGTAACTCTAACCCATAAGGTCCCCAGGATCAGAACTAAACAAAGGGTGGCAGCATTTATTTTCCATGCTTTTCAGCTCTGTGACCAACTCCATGAAAACATGCTCCTTAGCTACATTCCTGTGTTTGTGCATTTTCCAGGCAACATCAGAACATCTTATCCATTTGCTTATGGTGTTCTTATATGGATGAAAACATTTATAGCAACAAAGTTATTTCTATGAGTATATTTTAGGGCAAACGAAAAGATTGTTCAGATCAGATGTGTTCTCGTGTGGGTATGGCCTAATTGGCTCAGTTTCGGTGTTACACATGACAAAAAAAAATTAAAAATCCCATCATCAACAAAAGTTTAACAGATAATGAGGGAGACAAATAAATAATAGTAAAAGAAGTGGTTCAAGAACAGAAGAAAAACGATGGCTGAATACCAGCCATATATTTGTTTCCATGAATAAACAGATTATTTCAAAATCAGCCTGATTTACATGGATGCAAGCCCCTCTCAGCTGAATCTCATCTCGTTACGTGTGCAGAATGTGTTCACTGAATTAATCTCACCTCGGTGCAAACTCTACTCTCCCTGCGTCGCTCCTGGCAGCCGAGCAGATTAATTGACATTTGTTGCCTTGATCTGTCTTGTAAATTTGTAATCATGGCTTGTAACTGAAGCTCAAACCAAACACTTACAATGCATTTATGGCTGTGTCAATTTAAAGGAGCAACGATTAATTAGTGTTTTTTCAGTGAGTAAATGACTGCTGGCTTTGTTTCTGTTCATTTCCTATAAGGGCTTCAGACAGGCAGCATGAAGAAGCCTCACAGCTCAAATAGTTTTTTCCATAGTCCAATGTTATCAGATTAAACAGCCTAATTTATAGTGTCTTTTATTATTTTGAGATAAAACAAGGCAGATTCTGGCATTGCTATCTACTAAGCTTTAATTTTCATCTCAGTTAACACAATAAGCTTTTTTTCTTATTAATTTCAGTGGTATAATCTATCAAGGAAGAAACACTTAAACACACAATTATACTGAAAAAAGCAGTTTCATAATCATTGCCTTCGATTTTTGTTTCTAAATGTTGTACAGAATTACAGTTGCAACTTCTCCACATCTACAGCTAATTATGCTACAAATTCCCACTCACAGGCCTATTTAAATCCATCTGTCCCATCAGATAATAACTCTTTAATCAGTGCCCGATAATATAATGCCTTGTCACTACTTTATTAGATGTTTACTAATTAATATAACCCAAACTGGCTATTATATGTAAGAAAGCTTGTTCCCTGAGGTGTTTACCTGTAAGTCAGTGCTGGAGGAAATATTGACTAATATAAGTGTCTGTTCGCTTCACAAATACAAAGCGACAAGAAAAAAATCCTTTTTGAAAGAAAGTCTGTCAGAGTCGAAACATAAAACCAGAGCCACAGTAGAACACTTCAGATCAAGGCAGACAAGTCCAGATCAATATCAAACTGAGAATCTTTATTAAGATCTTAAAATCGACGTCAACAGATTGAAAACGATGAGAATGTGCAAAGGTAGTACAGAAATAACTGAAAGACTTGCAGCTGCAATTGCAGCAAAAGGTGATATTTGAATAAACGTTCGAGAACCACAAATCCTTCTTTTACTTCTGAAGTTATGGAGATCTATAATAGAAAATCCCAAGATGAAACAAAATGTAAAGCAGTTTAAATGTTTAAGAGGTATGAATAAATTTGCAGTGAAATGAATTGGCCTTTCCTTCAGACAGATTAAATGATCTGCTTGACAAATCGTACTTATGACCGTCACATTTCTTTGAGCACTTACAAACACACACAGCCTGACAGAGGCATTCATCTTCGCACGAACTGGTCGTCTGTTGCCAAATAATCAACCTTCCCTCACCTCAGAGAACATGGGCAGTTTTTTGGCAAAGTCGACTACTCGGGTGATGGCAGGGGTGATGATCTTGGTGAATTCGCTGAAGGCTTCCAGGTCCACCTTGTCTCCATCTGACGTCGGGGCAACCGGAGATTGGCCAATCTTCTCTGGCTGCATTGGAAAAAAGGCAGTGATTAGTGATTAGTGTTAAGCAATCCTTAAGAGATAACACCTGAATTCTTAAACATTCTTAAAGATTCTCATACATTATTAAAGATCTCAATTTTCAGGGGTATCTATCAAAACATGCCTTACAAGGATCAAAACCTTCATCATGATCCTGTAAGAGCATTGTGCAGTTTTTGTTTGCCTTTGCGGTGCACAGTTAAGGCTAATAATTTTTGTGCATTTTTATTATCATCATAATTGGTTTGATAAATTCCTTTGGCTTGAGCTCTTGTGACAATAAAACACATTTCTCATCAAGGTTAAGGCTGATGTCTCACAAAGCCCCATCCATTGCTCACCTCAAAATAATTACAAACCAAACTTTTCCAGATTTTTTAAAATTTATTTGACAACCACACATCATTTATCATTCACCTTCTTCTTCATAATTACGCTCCACTTTATCTTGGTCTATCACATAAAATCTCAATAAAATACACTTTCGTTTCAGGGTCTAATGTGACAAATGGGGAAAAGTCAGGGGTTTGCATTCAGAAATCTGCGTAAATTGAGGTGTGATAATGATACATATTGTGTTACCTTCCACTGAATAAAGCGTGTGTCAAAGCTAAAGCAATTAATTTAAGTTGGGCTCCGGCCATGAACAGGCTAAAACTAAAGCATGAGAATAATCATCGTAAAATGCAAGTCATCAATCATGGAAGATGGAGATGAATGCTGTGAAAGAGCCAAAAACTAAGCATAGTGTTTGTAGGTGGAGGTCAAGCACATTTTTTACATCACTGTTGAGAAAATAGCCGTCAAGGGAGAGGCAGGAGAATCAGCTGCAGGTTATACATACTGAAAGCATAACACTCTTTCTGAAGTCTTTCAGTCATATTTTATGTTGTTTAATGGCTTTTGTCTGTGCAGAGTTCATCCTTAGCCCCAGTGTGATTAGAAAAGCACGGAGAACCTAAGAAATGGCAGCAATAAGCAAAAAGAAGTCTTCATCGTAAGCTCTGCAGATTACCTAGATTAATGCACGGAAAAACTTTTGGAAGCTGATGGGGATTAATCACGGTGCTTTTCTATTTCCAAATCAGTACGATTTCTAAAATAACTTAGGAGCCTCGATAGAACTAATAGAAAATGTCTGTTTTAGGATTTATGTGGAATGCAGGCTTACTTCTTTGTCTCTTCTTGGGTCTTGTTTTCAATAAAAAAAAATGGTGGACTGCTCCAAGGTTCCCACCCATTAATTGGGTAAATACTCCACACTTTTCCAGACACAACTTTTCAGATTTCATTTTAAAGTACACTACTCTATTAATACACCATCAATTTATGACTATGGAAGGACAGAAGAAAGGACACGTATATGGAATGGAATGAATGAAAAAGGGAAGAGCACCGGGAGAGGAAGAAAGCAAGGAAAGAATGAAGGTGCAAAGAAAGGACACAGTGTAGGAAGACGAGAAGGAAAGAAGAAAGAATGCAAAAAACAGAGGAAAGAAAAGTAAAAAGAGGGTGGAAAGAAGAAGGAATGTAAAGACGGAAAGACAGGAAGAACATAAGGGATGATGGAAAAGAAAAACAAAAAGGCACAAGGATGGAATTTATGAGAAAAGGAAGGAAAAAATAAGAGGGGAAAAAGAAGGAAGGCAAGAGGAAACAATAGAATGGAGGAAAAAAGAATGAGAACAAGAGATGAACAAGAATAATGATACAAGGAAGGAAGGAAATAAGAAAGAAAACAAAACAAATGAAAGGAAGAAGAGAAAGAAAGTCAGGTTTCAGAAAGTCAGTCATGAGTCTGTGTAATCAAAACCAACTTTTGAATGAAAAGATGTTTTTAACAGATTTAGAGACTGAAAAATACCTAAGTGTCTCATGGTGACCTTCATACAGAGTTTCCTCTTGCTCGGTGAGTCAGAATGTAATCCTAGATTTATGGGCAGTTGGGGAGCACAATCCATTAGAGTTCAAAACAAACTACACTAGGATGTTTAGGAGTAATTTATACCAGTACTTACTTTCCACCCAGTATTTTTGACGCTGTCTGCAAAACTCCCTCATTTTCCTACACAAAGTTGAAGCTCCAGTTCAATATTATTCTAAAAATGTTCCAACAGCACCAGTCTTAATTGTGGATTCCTGTTGGGGGACTTTCTGACCCATGATTAGGTTTCAGAAAATTTAAGAAATTTTTTTATATATACAATGAGATTATTGAAGTTAAAAACACAAAAAATGTATTTAAAATAATATATAATATTTATTTGCCCATCTTTAATCAATCAATCAATCAATCAAATTTTATTTGTATAGCACATTTCAGCGGCAAGGCATTTCAAAGTGCTTTACATCATATAAAAAAAAAACAGAAACATGGTGCAACATAGAATCAACAGTAAAAACAACACTAAAAACATGACATTTAGTCAAGTTCCATCATGTTTCAAATAAAATCCTAAAATCCTAAACATGACATGAAGTCAGTTCTATCATTAAATTTGTAATTGATTACGTTTCAAATACAATCCTGAACAGATGGGTTTTTAGTTGTGATTTAAAAGAAGTCAGTGTTTCAGCTGTTTTACAGTGTTCTGGAA